>JXSR01S002596.1:60581-72388 GCA_000969725.1 Ophiothrix spiculata
ATTTCTTCGAAGAGCTGTTTGTGTCCTTCACCAACTCTTTATATATTACTGGTGCCAAGAAACGGGGTCCTGGACCACCATGAACTATAGAAAGTGCCATAATCCTTCCGCACACAAAGTATTCCTTTCTTCGAAGAGCTGTAACGAAGATCAGAATTGAGATTTACACTATAAGAACATTTTGCATGACATGATACTGTAATGGACGGGGCCGGTGATGGACACAGTTCACGAAGTGAAGTTTGGCCAGGGAAAATTACATGAAACAATTACAAAACACAGAGACAATAATAAAAGAGCTGCAAACAGAAAAATAAGGTTGTCATCTTCTATTATCACAATTATTGATATTCCAACTTAAAATCCTAAACAGAGACTGCCGCTATATTCCAATTAAAAGCCGTCATGTCGCTAAATGGACAGTCAACAGTTTACTCAGTGAAAAAAACGTGAAGCTTACAGCTCCATATCTAAAACATACTCTGCACGCGCCGCTGCACTGCAAAAGCTTTTATGTGAGCATCAATTTCAGACGAGTACCGCAATGCAGCAACAATTCAGCCAATGGGAAGCGCCGATAGTAAATTCACGGCGACGCTAATTGATTGCCATGAATAAACAATGTGGACGCAAATCTTCCTCTTCAGAACTGCGCACAAATGCGTTGTTCGGCCCCGCAACGCAAAAATGCGTAGTTAGAGAAAAAGATAAGGACAATTTATAACGCAATTAGCGCAACAATTTGGATGACACAAACAACAATTTTGGCTCTATTTAAATAAATAGAGAAAGCCTAAAAACGCAAGAATTCAGGAATGTGCGCCCTGAGCAACTATAAAGACAGTCAAGGAAGAGAAATCCCAGAGTCAAGTCAGAAGTCGAGTCAGTCAGTACACAGTCACAGTCTACGCAAAAGTGTGTAGACATGTCTCTTAAGCTTACAAAAAGATTAATAACATTTCAAAACAAAGGTAGGGAGACACCCCTAGGCAAGGGCATTTCACTCTCCCCAACCAACAAGACTGGATTTGCCCTCAAATCCACAAGTTAAATTTCTTTCAAAAATTTCTTTCATAAAAAAATCACACTCATTTCAATTCACAAGTGCATAAGTACAAAAATTTACAAGGTGCAAGACCATTCATGAAATAGAAAGTTGAATCAAGCCATGCAAAAATTTCAAAGAACAATTTCGAAACTTTCAGTGGTAGCGCATAGGGCCAGAATAAAATTGGAAAGTTTCACAAAAATTTGGAAAAAGGCAAATTTGTATAAAAAGAATTTTGATCTTTCTTTGCCTACAAATTGGATTCATTTTTTGAATAAAAAAAGGAGTTCATCTAACATGAACTTCAAAATTACCCCCTAAACTCAACATGAGCCTAAAAAAAAAGTGAAGAATGTTGAGTTCTGTCAGTCAGCGGTACCTAAACGTCTGGTTGAATGTAATTCGCTAGCTGTTGTACGAAGGGGCTACAAGTTGAAATGCAAAGTTCTAACAAATTTGACAAAATTTGATCAAGGAAGAATTTCAAAATCGTACAACAGCAGAATCGAAAACAGTTGGCGTAGAAGAAAATTTACTCAAAACACAGCTCAAATTTGGTATCAACGAAAACAGGGCAAAGCGAATTACACTCAACCTACAAAGACAAACCTTACAACTACAAGGTTTTATTTAAAATCCCAAGGCCAAGCATGCAAGTGAGTAATCCAGCAGAAATTCTCAGCAACCATCACCAGCAGTATTCGTGATCTATTTTTATTTTAGTTCACAGTCTTTCAGCTCACCATCACAGCAAACAGAAGTTACAAAGTTTCTTTTCCAAGTGCCAAGTGGTACATCCAAGTCCAACTCAAGCAAGCAAACATTTTCTTGTAGAATCAAACGACGACGAAAAATAAAGTCCATGACGATCATAAATGTCCACAGTAGATGCCAGAAGAGCAGCTGTTTAACTTGAAGAAACACGACGAGAAACATGGTGAAACAGTTTGTCGTTGGCGACGGCTACGCAATTTTGCGTAGACCATTGGCATTGCACAGGCCGAAAATTCAGGCAAAGGCTGCAAGCAAAAGTTCGTAAATTCCAAATCACCCATCTGGTGGAAACAGCCCGACTATTCTTGAACAGAGTTGCAGAAAATCACAGCAAGTTATCAGCCATAATCCATAACGTAAACAAGCAATTCAACCACCAAATCCGAAGAAACATTCATGTCCATTTCTTCATTCATAAAGCTTACAGGGCTAGGCTAGCCTTTTGCCGGGCCACACCACACATGACACCAGCTGTTTCATTCAGTCTGTCTCTGCAAATCCATGCCGCTGAAACACCTCCACCGCTTGGAATTTCGGCTTGGTCGTCATTTCACCATACCACACAATTCTTGAAAGGAGTGAAGTCCATTTTACAGCTACAAATCTGCATAAAAACAAAACTTTCGCAAAATCTTAGTCACCGGTGAAATCCCGCTTGTCAATCAATTACGTCCATCAGCCAATCATTTCATTTGTTCCGAAACCTTTCGGTATTTTATTCAAATTCATAGGGCTGACATTACTGTATGTACACTCTGAAACATGTTTTTCATGTTTCGGTACTCTGGCGTAAAATTCAAGTTACGCAATTTAATAAAAAAAAAAAAAGTCTTATTCTCATTTTTGTTATCATTAAAATGCTTCTGGCTTATGCCTTAGCATTTTTCTAATCACTTACGCAATTTTGCGTTTTATCTGATAAACAAAAATCACTTATAAGAAACTTTTATTTCTTTGTTTCTTTTTACATTCAGTTCGTTCAATCGTCGACACATTTTTTATACGTCGCAACTGTTGAACCACATTATTTTTAAACCGTGAAACAACTTATTGCTTCTTTCTTGCCATACAATTTGTTCATTTCAACGCATTTTCGCGTCGGATTTGTTGAACAAAATAACTTATAAACCACGAAACAAATTGTTTCTTTATTTGACATTCAATTTTGGTTTCTTATTCTTGTTTGACAATTATTTTTGTCAACTTTTCAACATAAGCTGGGACACCATTTTTACCCAGATTGATTGCAAATTTACAACAGCCTAACTTTTTGGCTTTAAAAACTCTACCGATTTTATTTCACCCGTCAGAGAATTATTTTCAAGATTCATTTTTCTTGAACTCTGATTTATTTCTGATATCGCTGATGTGATAACTAGACTATTTGGGCCCATGTCTAGAAAATTACGCCAACAACTTCTACAATGATACCCGGCCGGGATTTCAAAATCATTGGGTTATTTATCGGTTTTCTCAAGAGTTATTTCTTTTATACTCATATTTAAAAAAAAAAAATAGGCCTGTCTCATTACGAGATTTAACAAAACAACATCGATTTGTCAGGCTTTTACACATTTCATACGACACAAAATTTTATGTCTACACTTCAATCGGCTCTGAAAACACGTTTGGATTCATAAACGGTCTTAGTCGGTTGCTATATACAACTTTTGGAGGACTGTTTTGACTCTGTATACGACGTCACATAATCTTGCTTTTACAAGATACGGTCCTTCCCACATACAAAGAGCTTTTTCAGAGGCATTTGACTCTGGTTTTCTCTGAGTATTTTGTAACCAAACTTGGTCTCCACACTCAAATTTGAGTGGTTTCTTGTCATAATCATGACTTTGGTTATTGGGCCTATTAGGCCTACAAGAATTCTGTGAATTGACATTTGCCTGGCAAGGAATATTTTGAGTTTTCTTTGACGGCCTTCTGGATTTACATAGGTCACACTTTTGGTAACAATCGACAATGACGTTACGCCAACCTACCCACTAGTACCAGCCAATAACTCGCCTCACTGTCTTTTTCTTGCCAAAATGGCGTCCAGACCTTTGTTCATGAGTTTCATGGAACACTTTGCTTTGCAATTGTGAAGGAACGATAAGTTTTAGTTCCTCGTTCTCACATTGCTTGTCACTAGAGACAGGAATCCAACGTTTGTATAAAATGCCATTGTTGAGTTTTAATTGGTCCCAATGTAACCAATACCCTTGTCAAGGGCATTTCAATACTTTGACACTTATCTGGTCAGAAATTGACTAAGAACCTCCCCCTTTTTATTTTTACCCCACACTTTTTATAAAGGCACTCTTTATGCTGAAAATGTTTTTTAGCAATGTTTTTCAAGCACTAACCCCTCCTGATTGGACAATTTTCACCAGAATTTGAACCATGGACCTCGTGCACCCAATTCAATATGATCATTATGTTAAGCCATTGAGAATTAGCTGCCATGGTAGCAATTTTGTGTTCATTACTAAACCAAGTGTACATGTCTGATATCTTATGACTGAGGCAATTTTCTTAACTTTTTGAAATGTGATATTGTGAAATTCCGTGTGATGAAGGTAAATCGTTCAAAAGTTATGAATTCTTAATGTAATCTAGGTTAGCCCTGTTGATATTTACATTGAGCACCTTATAAAATTTGTCAAAGTACATGCTTTTTGTTTGTTTGTTTGTTTGTTTGTTCTATCTTTATTCTGGCATACTCTTTCAATACAAATGTACTGGTCTCCCAAGAGGTCCAGAGAAAAATTACATGTACATATATAAATTATTTACAAAGAATAATATTTACAAAAATATAAATGTTTCTATATTTAAATGAAAAGAAACAAAATATACAAATAGTCAATGAATGCAATTTACTTAGAAACAACGTTTCTAAATTCATTTAAACTCATATTCAAAAAATTGGAGCGAATATCAGCTGGGAGTTTGTTCCAAAGGGAAGCAGCTCTATAGTGGAATGTTCTTCTACCAGCAGCAATGTTCCATGATGGTACAATAAGAATATTATTTAATCTACTCCTTGTGTTTTTGGTATGAGTTGAACGTGTAAAAGTGAACATAGTTGAAAGATATTGAGGAGCAATATCTTTTAAACATTTAAAAGTCATAACAAGTAGCTGGTGATTCCAGCGCTCATCAAGTCTGTCCCAGCTTAGGTCGTTCATCATTTTATCTATTGAAGTCCTGATATCTGCATGAAGAAGTATACGAGCAAGCTTGTTATGCAAGATTTGAAGGCTATTGTGATTGGTGATTGAAAAGTTAGACCATACAGGACTGCAATAGTCAAAATGAGGAAATACCATTGCTTTAGCAAGAAGTTTGGTAGTTTTACAAGGAAGATATTTTTTAATTCTACGAATAACACCAATACGCTTAGATATATTTGAAGATAAATGGTTTACATGTTGATTCCATGACAATTGTGGATCAAGAATTACACCAAGATAATTATATCACAGAATTCATGCTCAAAGCCCTGTATTTAACTTCAATATTGTTACTAAAAAGTAAAAAGCACATTTGCACAACAAAAATGATGTTACCGACATACCTAATGCATCCCTGTTCAATACTTTGTATTCCTCGTCGATATAAAGCGAATATTTGCCTCTATAGACTCCATACAAAGTGTAAATAATTCCCTTGTTGGACCACCTTGATCCACTGCACCTTCAAACTTCTTGTCACGATTAAAGAAGTTTAGTTGGATCAAAGTGTTTTCTACCGAAAGACAACTTTGCCCCTTCCCACACATTATTTTGGTGTACGGTGAGCAAGTTTGCTGCCTCATATGGATGGATCCTGGCATGAAGGGTTTGAACTATGTCCTTGAGGAGGTTTGTGTCCATTCTGTAAATGAAAATAGGCACCTTAAGGGGTAGTAAAAGTAAGTCGTATTGTTACACTTCAGTGCATTCCAGTCGGATTACTTATTTCCAGTAACCAAACTTAAGATCGAAACTTTTCTGTTTACACTAAGCTCGACCAGGTTTTCCACCCAAAGTGTTTTTTAAACTTTTTTTCCTGTTTACACTACACTTTCGACCCAGGTCGTGGGTTAAATTAGCTATACTATAGTAGTTGAATACGAGCAAAGTGAACATACATGATGGGGAAATTTTACCCATGAACACCTAAATACTGAATACGTAAACAACAGGGCTTTTGGCATCTTGCTGTAAAATAAAAATCTATCTATCTATATATATTTTTCATAAAAATTGGTAAAATGTTTCCAAATCAGTTTTAAAGGTGTTTCGTACATAAAGTTGTGCATTTAATATTTTCAGTAAAACAAATCTTGGGTAATATTGACATACATTTCCTGTGGTAATTACCAGGCCTGGGAATATTTAACTGATAATGTCTATTTCTGGGTTATTAGGGTTCAAATCTCCTGAATCTCCTCTATATTTTAGAGACTTACTGCTAAACTGGGGCGCAAGTGTTCAAAGGGGCCTTAATCCAGAGATTCAGCCAGTGGACTTTTAAGTCTCAAACTCAGTGGAAAAAAGATGATAATTGATATGTTCTACATAATAATACTCACAACTTGTTTCTTGACCGCCTTATCTTTGATAGCTTCCTCAAAGGATCTTACTTCGTCTTCAGATTTTAAAGGAAAGTCTTTTCCTATATCCTCATCTTGAGGTTCAGGCATTGGCACGTTGACCTTTTCAAGCAAAGCCTGTAGAAGTTTGGTGTTGTTCGTAACATGCATGTTGCTTGATTTCTACAAGCTGCTTGAAAAGTTGTTCTTATTTCTGAAATATCGATACTGTTTGTTTAGAATGTGTTTCACCAATGAGATTACAGAATTCATGTACCTGTGGTATTCACATCAACATCTGGAGGGCCTGTGTCTTCTGAGACCGCAGTAATAGTGCTGGTAGTTGTAGCTGTAAGACAGATACAGGAAGCACATAACTTACAGAACAATATAATTTGAACAAACGGAAGTCTCACCTACGTGACTTAACAACTGGATATTCAGTCGTTGAATTCACCAGGTCCAAATCCTGCTCCTTTTGTCTGCTTTTATAGCTGTTCCTCCCGAACTTTATCTTCCTTCTTACCTTTCTCTTCTTCTTTTGCTTCTCTGATGCTTTGTATGTTGCAGTTTATTGCCTTCTTTTTTTGTCTTTTTGCTTGGCTCCAACCAAGCCGGTGTCAAAACCAAGTCGCTCCATAACATTCAGTTTGGCAGCATACGCAGAGTTCCAATGTACAACTGCAGAACATACACTTTGGTTTACAGCTTGTGCTCCAAAATATTGTTCTTTGGGGCACCGTTTCCACACAGTCCTGTTAGAGCTTTCGTTCTGATTCTGTGTTAGCCCTGGAATACACCTTTCAAGTAGTTCGTGTGTTCTGAGTCGGTCATAGAGTGGTTTCATTTCTTTCAGGTGCGCGTATGGCAACCTATCGCGTTCATCCTGGAGCCATTTGCACCAACTAACATCACAGTATTTGTGCTGCTCTGCTTTTTCCAGCAGGATGCTCTACATTGTGGTACAAGGAGCCCATGATCGCCACCTTCATGTTATCTCTTGCCTTGTCCATGGTATCTCTTTCCCTGGATTGTGTCGTATTCGCCATAATGGCTGCCCGGTAGTAATCACCAAGCTTTTTGATCATGACATCGGTCAGCCCCCCACTTCCTCTCTTGATGATATTACTTTCTGACCTGAGAGTTCTCAACCCCTTTCCTATGCATTTCTGAATGTGGTTCACACAATCTAGCTTCTCAATAGGGCTTTGGAATCCCCATCACAAAGCATTTACACATATTGGAAGTTATGAAGCTCAAGTGATCTATCCCAAGCAATGCGAGCAGCCTCCTGTTCCATTCCCGTACTTGGACCTTCATAATTCTTATCACCTTCGAAGTGGTGATATTCCCATATCATGTAATCATCGGACTCTTGGTCTTCTTTCTGCATACGATTACATTCCACACAGTCATAGATAAAACAACAACATCCAATACCTCTCCTGAATCAACAGACATAACAACACCCAGTCCATGGGTTGCACTAAAGCCTCTGTGATGCCATGTCCCATGAAATGATCCAGGAATGTCAATTACTTGATCTTCATCAATTATACTACTGTCATCTTTCATAATATTTTCACGTAGTCGTTTCCCCGCAGCAATGCACTTCTTCTCGAGTTGCACTGCCATATTCAATCCCACATAGGCCGTGTATGTTCTTATTTATTATCTCTCTCCTAACTTTCTTTGTAAGTGCTTTTCCCTTTCCTCAGTCCTTTGATTGTCCTTTAGAAGTGAAAGGCCTCTCATTATCTGCATCCTGGGGGCGTTGTTGTCGTGGGGTAGTTACCAAGCGTTTTTGTGGGTTGCGCGGGCTGCGCCAGAGGCCTACTGTTGATGCACCACCACTGGATGGTGTCCCTGGTGCAACCATTGCCGGCATTGGAATTTGGTATGGAATTGTATGAAATCAAATCTGGACATTCAGTTTTTAATCTGGCAGCAACACCTCTTTTTCTTTCTAACAGTTACAGAGTTCAATCTGTAATAAGTGACTTTATTTTACCCATTGGGATGGAATGCTTGTTGCAGAATGATGAAATGGCATTGAAAATGTCCTCACAAGCAGTTGTTTCCATCAGTGTGATTATAGTGAGTAGTTCCTCTCAATATATTCTATGTCAAAAATGGCTTATTGAGGAATAATGGCGATATCTGTTCAGATATATTTTTGCTACTTCCAATAATGCTTTTTTATGTCACCTTAAGTTTTTCCATTTGTCTTGTGGTAATGTCATTTGACTATGTCATTTTTTTTTTCAAATTATTTTGTGATTTTGTCAGTTTGGTACACAACATCAGAAACTGCCAATGAACACTCTTTTAAGAATCCTCTACTGGTAAATGGCATTTTATGCTTGTTTAAAATCCATGATTTACAAAGCGAAGCAAGTCTTCTGTAGCCTTTTCCTGATAGTTTATGTCATTAAAACAGCACTATTCAAGAAGAACACACAAGCAAATTTAATTTTTCCTTTCTGGTTTTACTTTTGACAAGAGAGTTTAGCATCCAATCTCCTATTTAACATGTATTGTCATTTTGTGTTTTGTTGTTTTGCTATTGCTGTATTCATGTGTGTTTTATGTACTGAATTTTATGTGCAAAAAGGAGTCATTCATCTGGACCCAATATTTTGTGAATTAATGTATTTGTGCGTAAGGTCTGCTTCTCTGAGCCACATTTCATTGAAAAATTCAATTGGAAAAATAGTATTTTCACATATTTGATGTTGAAATTTTATCATTTTTCCAAACACCATATTCAAATGAGACTACCAATTTTTATTTGTTTTTTGCATTTTTTCTTAGTTATGTAGTTGCAACTTCGTACTGAGTTTTGATTGTTTCCGAGTCTTGACTTTATAACATTCTCATATTATTGTCAATATTTGAATGAATTTTTCATATATTGCTGCCATTATGGAAAATAAAATATTGATGCCTTGAATGAAGATGCAATACAGGGTTGACATAAAACTTTGATAAAAAAATCTACAATAATGATATTGATGAAAATTTTAATTCATACCAACGGTTCAGAGCACGAAGGCTGTATTTACAAGGCAACAATCCCTAGAACAACAGGTATCAAGACCTGATGGTGCTTTCAACATGACTAACACATTCATCTGTAAAGACCCAACCTTAAATTGTTGCAATGCTGGCCTTATTGCTCTCAACCCTCAATATATTACATTAATAAATTTAAGAGTTGATTGGTGTAAATCAGATCTGATTATTTTTGTTGTCTTCTGAAGTTTTTGATAACATATAAATACGTCAGTGTTGTTTAGTATTAAGGCACTCTGACCTTCCACTTTGTAATTATTGTATATGTACGAAGGGGTATCAAAAAGTTTTAAAGATCACCAAGAAGAAATTATATGATCCTTTAGTCATCTTTACATAGTCACTGTGCAAAGTAACACATTTCTCCCACTTAAAACTGACTGTCCACAGAAGGACTTTGTAGAGGTCGTCTTTTAGCCCAAAACACCCACAATGTATTTTGCTAAAATCAAAATTTTCAGGTCAGCCATGCTTTATTACGTCCTTATGACGTCATATTTGACCAATTTCCATAAATTTGATATCAATAGAGAGAGGAGACCCTACCCTATACTATGGTATCAAATATCTTAACTTTGGCTGTGTCTTCATAGAATAACTGGGCTATGACACTTCAAATGCAGGGATTTAATCTTGCCACATATCTCTAATTTCTCCATGCAGTTTATCTGGTTAGCGGAGGCAGGTTGTTGACATCTATCAACACCTGTATGGAAAGTATAAATGCCATTGATTTCATTTTTGCACCATAATGTACAAACGGATCAGTGACCATCCTGACAAAAGTTCATTGATTTAGCTCCTTCCCTTCTTGGTGATCTTTAAAACTTTTTGATACCCCTCTTATATTTTTATATGTTCAGTTTTAAACACCATGTTCTTTGTAGAGTGTTCTATAAATTTTATTTATTATTATTATTTTTCAACTGTACAAGAAAATCTTCTTTGAGCTGTAAATATTACATGAGTTTGTCGATGAATGCAATGTTTTTAAAATACTCAACTAAGAAAATTAGCCATCAAGTATCATTCATATTTTTCTCATGCTGACGTTATTGCCAGCAAGATACTATCAGCTGGACATAATGATTTTTACACATGCATGTGAATTTGTACATGCATTTTCATCCTCAAACAAAGTAATATTATTGTATTTAGCGAACCCATATTATGAGCGATGTTCAAATAAGTTCTTGGCTTGAGGTTATATGCCATTCTCATTAATATGGTATTATGTAGTTCAAATTGATTGACAAGTATTTAGAAAGCTTCAAGTATATCTGCTTTTGTTCTTATTTTGTCATTTTCATAATCAATGTTGTAACTTCTGTCTCATTTGACCAACAAATTTTAAATATCATATTTATTGATGATTTTGATATGTTTGTATGCTCCCTATCTGTAATTAAAAATCTGATCGATAAATATATTGTTTCAGAGGTTACAAAGGTGTTAACGGAAAATTTAACATTTCATTTCACATACTCAAGAAATCCCATTTAGTTAATATATCTATCAAAACGATTTTGAGTGCAAACTAAAGTACCACTATTAATGTTATATTATACCATCATTTTGCTGAAGCATCCTACAATTGTTGAAAATACTTAAGTTTAACACCAGCCATCATGTGTATTGACTGCCTAAAAGCAGTAGGTTTACCCATTTGGCAAGTTGGCTGCCTAAAAACAGCAGATTCACTGCTTTGATGAATTAGTTGCTTAAGCAGTTAGGTTCACCCATGGGGAAAGTTGACTGCATACAAGCAGTAGGTTGGCAGATCGTTCTTAAGATTATGTAATGATGTATCACTGGAAAGTTGACTGCCTAAAAGCAGAAGGTTGGTAGATTGGTCTTTATTATATTATGTAATGATGTACCACTGATTTATGGATGTGCAAAATGATCATTATTGAATATATCATTATTGAATATAGTGTTTAAAAGAAAATAAAGAGAAAAGAGAAAGAACATACAATGTTGTTACTTGTGGTGTCTTTTTGTAATATGTTGATACGGCTATCTTTTGTTTTTTATATCAAGTTTTTTACCTTAACCAATATCACAGGATAATTAGATAAAAACACCAACTTCTTGTCAAATTTCTTTTAATTTCTTCTCATATTGGGCTTAATGTATCTCATTTGGTGTGCCCAGTCAAAGATTTGGCAGAATTTAGTCTTTTTCCAAAATGATTGATGTTGTTTACATAATGTCTTTGGAGAAAGTGTGGTTAGAGAAATATCCTAATTGCCTTAACCCTTACCCTCCTACGTACTACAAAGTACTACAGTAAGAAATCAAGAATTCGCCCAAGTCCGTATACGTCACAGA
>JXSR01S002596.1:106408-119628 GCA_000969725.1 Ophiothrix spiculata
TTTTTTTTTACTTGGCCTTAATAGTTCAGGTGCAACCCTAAAACCAATTTTCCGTTGATGATATTGAATATTTCATTTTTAATGCCCTTTTTATGTCACATCCAGACATTTTTGAACCCAAAAAATACATCATGTTGGCCATTTTTTACACTATCTTGGGCGCCATTTTTAATTTCTAAAACGTGTATGATAAAATTTGAGTACATATGATCTTGTGGTAACCATAAATGTTTCTTTCTATCGATAACTTATGATATTAAGTGTTAAAAGGGCAGTTTCTTTAAATTTCCATAAAAATGTCCTATTTAGTGGCCTTTTGGCGGCCATTTTGGCAGCCATTTTGATTTGAAACATGCATACAACATGGTTTTAAGCCAAATATATTGTTTAGAACCCAAGAAGTCATTTCTCAATGATACCTTTGGGTATTTTGTGTTTTACTAGTTGTTTAAGGTCGTTTTAATGAAAATATGCTATTTTGGCGGCCATTTTGGCGGCCATCTTGAATTTTGAGACTAAGCTACTCCCCCGAATTTCCTAGCATGGCATTTCATATACCTGAGACATGTACCTATCCGAAAAGCATTGCTAGAATTGGTCCCCTTTTAGGAAAGCAAAACCTCTTTTTTGAGTTCCTGGCCCAAGGACTAAAGCACCCTAAAGCACTTTGTACAAACTCATTAGCAAAAGTTAAATTTCAAAATTTGTTCAAATTTTGTGGTGTATATATTTTCACTATAAAGATTAAACTCCAAATGTGACAAATTGAAGTATATAATTTATTTGATATTGGCCTACAGTCACAGTGACTTACTTATAGGTCAAAAATTACACAAAGCAATCAGATATGATAACTTTATGAACAACACTTTCAGTAGTGAATTAGCATTACTTGACTAAAATAAAAATGGCACTTTTGTAAGTTGATTACAGTGGCTTTGGGAGAAGACCTGAACTTGAAGCGTGGGGGTAAATGTGCTATTGGTGTGATTATAGAGACAAATCGGTTTAGATTGTGGTCAGATAAGTATTTCATTTGGGAGTGATCAAATCTCAATCCAGTCTACTAGTTCCCTTCGCCCAGCCAGCGCGCGTAGTCCGTGGGAGGGGCGGTCTGTGGGAACTGTACTAGTTCTATAAAATTGTAATTATTTACAGATAGCGACTGCATCATCTGATATTAGCTATACTTAGAGTAGTTATAATATGGGAGTTACACTGCCTTATAGCCTTTTTAAAGAAATATTTAAGGTTGTTAACAGCAATAAACATTATAAATGGGGGCCTTAACCTGTTGCATCCTCAAATTGTCTTTTTTATAACTAACCTATGTGTCGATCATTTAGGGAAAAGATGCAATTATATAGGAAACCAGAGAATGCAAGAACAAATAACGTCAATGAGAATATAAAGCATGATAAGAATATTGAGTCCAGTTCTATTCAGACACAGCACAGTAAATATATGGATAATGTGCTACAACATTAAACTGTAGAATTGTCTAAAAGGCTAGAAACGTGAAAGACATGAGTATAGGATGGGGCCTGGTAAGCTGACAAATTCAGTTACAGCAGTTTAAAGAAACAGAAGCAGAGACACTGAGACACAAAGAGAATTCCCGGAGAAAATTCAATTCGTTCATTTCAGACAACAAAAACTTCTTGCACCAAATATTTGGTAGCTCATAAGAAGTATAAACTGACCCAAACAGTTTCCAACAACAAAATGCACTCATCTAACAACATGATACTTCGACAGAGTAACTTATGATTTTATAATAAGGAATGATTTCTAGTACTTAGGATTGGCAATCAATTTATCATCTTGTATTCCATATTCCACGCATATTGTAAGTCTAGTCAGATAATTTTATGTAACGACTCTGGATGGGCCTCTTCAGCTGTTCTACATATTATTTGAGCTTAGGACTGACAGTCTGGGTACTTATTCACAGATAGTTGATGTGGGTATTTCATTAAAATATTACAAGGTGTATCATGCATAGAAAGTGCGGTACAAGTTTACTTCTAACAATCTAAAAGTAACAACCAACATGTTCCAAATATGCTTGTATTTGTGATTTTACATGAACGAAAAAATGCATGCCAAATAAATAACCATACATGTATAGGTATTCGTAGATCCTCGCAATTGTCGTTATGAGCAAATCTGCTTCATCTTTTTTCACTCAATCAAGTTAGTCTCGATCATCGATCGTCAATCAGTATATTCTTCAACTTATCTGCTATTACTTTCCTTTTTTGTAGATTCACACAAGGATTTCCTCCGTAACGGCTTCAGTTGACCTACGTTTCATTGCATAAAAATACCTGTTCGTTTAAAACGTCTCGCACATTATAATTATTTACAGTGTTATATTGGTACCCAGAGTAGTTACATAACCTTTTTGCAGAAATAGATGAGGTTCTTATCCAGGAGTTCTTGCAGCAATAAATGGGGTGCATAACCCTTGTGCATAACACGCAACACTTACAAGTGGACAAAATTCAGTTGTCCAAACATTAAATTTCAGATTAACTCAAGCATATCAAGTCACCGACAAATTCTGACAGATTCTGTACTAGCCAATCACAAACAAGAATGATTAGTTTCTTTATATTGAGAAAACTACTCAACGCATATTTATGAAATGAAATTTAAAATAATTTATTATTTATGTACTAGCCCGCTTTTGAAAAGTTATGGCATGGAAGTCAGTAAAAATAGGCCAAAATACGTGACAAAATTTTCAATTCCTATGTACATGAAAATGCTTGCACCTAGCGATGTTTTGCCTCAAATGCGGTCTGCTTATCCACGGCAAGTTTTGATATATTCAACTTTACAAATTCTATGATTTTTCATTTCTTTAAGAGAAGCACACTAAAAAATTAATAAAAACACATGTTATAGTATAGGAAATGAAGATCTTTACCTGATCAATATATCAATATTTGACGATGTGTTTCGTGTTCTTTCTACTATCTCAAGCGCAATATTATTGAATAGGGACAAAAAGGAGTCAATATGAACGTGGAGCACACCAAAGTTGAACGAATAATGTCCGGCTTTGTTGTGTTTGTAAGCCCTGTGAACATGTTGCTTTATAAATGTCTGCACTTGTAAAATTATTTTATTCTTTTTGAGTAAAATATTTCTCAAATGTCACAGTCCATTTTGTTGAGTGAAATCCTACTCAACGTTGGGAAAACTTTGCTCAACGTTGAGTAAGATGTGCTCGACGTTGAATAATATTGACTAAACCGAGCCTAGATTTTAATCAATTTTGAGTATGATTTTACACATCAATGAGCTGTGACCTTTCTACTCAACAAAGAGAAAAATAATTTTAAGAGTGTGTGAATGTAATCAAATGTTATTACATTTGTACATGTAGCTAAAACAACGAGATTTCGGTTCAAACACTGAGATTGTTTCTATTGTAAACAGTATGAGCAATTTTAAGTTATGTGATTTGAATATTCTCAAAATGTTATCTAATTATGATAACCACATTAAACAAAAATCCATTCTTTCTCCATACTCTATTAAATAAGAACATTAGTCCGCTAATCTTTTTTGGAAAAAACATCGCAATTACATTATTGTGAACAAAACAAACAGTACCACCGTGTAAGCGACTGTAGATCTGAACTTTAACTTTCAGTCTTATTGCATGCAGCGAATTGCATTGGTTTTCTTTCTACAAAATGTACTCCAACACAACAATGGCATTGAGAAAGATGATACAGAGGAAACATATTGCATACATATGTGCTCTAGGCAAACCTCTTTCTGTACAGATTTGATTTACATATTGACACCCGTTTGATTTAAAGAGATGCCGCACAGAATTCAAGCTAGCAAGCAAGCAAGCCTTTTTGTGAAGTAATTAAACTCTTGAAGATACAAATATATATAATTTGCATTGTTGAACAAATCAAAATTGTTTTTCTGCATAATATTACTTTTTTATCTTGGATTTTTAAACACAGTGGTAGTTTCTCCTTTGAAATGATGATATTTTATCAAAGCAATTAGTAAATCACCCGGGTAAATCAATCCAATATGGTGTTGGTTATGAAACCGCACCACGAAACCCAAGTCTTCTTCAAAACAAGTGTTGCACTCAGGGAAGCTGCATTCGATATCAATTTTTATTACTAATTCAATTTCTTAACAGAGTGAAAAGCTTGTACTGACCTGGGCGGACATTTATTAATTGCTTTGGTATATAGCTAGCTGTCGACATTTATATTGGATTTTCTGTCATGTCCGGAAAAATACATATAGATGTAAATCTGTTGACACAACCTGTTCTATCTATTTATTGAGATCAAAATGTTCACCTTTCCTATTTTTTCTTTTATTTTTTTCAGCTAAAACAACTTCCTGTGAAAGTCAGAGTGTTCCTGAAGAGTCCGACTAAATCTTCCCTAAGCGATGGCAGAACATCCCCACGCCCTGAAGGGATTGAGGCTGCCACAGCTAGCAACAAAGGAAGGAAGTCACGACGACAAAGTAGTCCACCAACTGCTGCAGAAGTTATACCAGGTGTCATGCAACGATTGCAGTTAAAACACCAGCAATCTTTGGAGAAAGATGACGAAGGTAATCTGCGTGTCAAGACACCACCTGATGGAGGCAGGCAAAGAAGTCGCTCTTTTACACTACGAACTGAGAAAAAGTGTGTGGCCAGTGACGCTCCAGAACATCTTGAATCTAATTCTTCTACACACGATTCAGCTGAATCAAAAGCGTTATCCCCGATTACGGCAAGGCGAACATCTAGAACGTCTAGGACTCTTACTAAAGATCCTAAAGTGGGTCTAAATATTATCAAGGAAACGACAATTTTAACTGATGGCGACGAAGAAGATGCGCCATTGGCACAATTGGATGAACTCAAACAATTTTATTCATTTGAGGGTATGCTTGAAATTAAATATACAAAAATTACAAGAACAAAAACTGGAAGCGTGTCTCCATCGGTTCCTTATAAGTACACCAGAACAAGTAAAACGGCTTCACCAAGGGGTGGAAGTCCATCCAATAGCCCGCGTTCTTTGAGTCCAACATTTTCTCAATCCCCTCGCCACTCCCGTCCTGTAACCCCCACTTTGTCTGAAGGAACGCAAACTATTGTTCAGGAGGAACCATTTATTGCTAAAACTGTTACTTCCCAGTCTCAATCAACCCCAACAAGGCTCGCTGTTCCACGCACTCTAAATTATTTAAATGAGCTAGATTCAGACTCTGATGCGATGGACACTGATGGCGATTCTTCGACTATGTCAACGCCGTCTGACGCTTCCCTAGAATATGTTCGTTTGCTTTCTCCAGAAGATGATGGATCTGATGAAGATATAGAGGATGAATTGCAGGGAGCGTCTTATCAATTTGGTGCTAGTGCTTCTTATGATTCTTTAGCAATGTCACCCCCTCTTCCAACTGAGTATGACTCAGCAAGGTCAATATCAGAATCTTCGTCTTTAACGTCAGTAACCATGCTTCCTAGTCCTGTGTCATGGTCAGTTCCTCTTAGAGAAACGGACATTGTGGAAGATGTATTATCTTCCTTTGACTCAAAAGATTTTGGTTCACCTTGTACAGATTCTCCCTTTCCGGGAGTTCCAATGGAAAATATACACGAACCTATGCAAGACTTAAGAGTAGAAAGTGATAATGACTCTGGTGTGGATCACGGGGAGTGTCGGTTTGAGGATAGTTTTGTTATTGAAGAACAAATTGCGAGAAACACTGCAGACGACCTTCACCAAGAAGCGCCACATTTAGGTGCAAGTTCAAAACCAAAGGAAACGTCGTCCAAACCGCAGAAATCACTACGTCGACAGAAATCTATTGATGACCAATCTGTAGGTTCGTCGAGACAATTAGCGACATCTTCCGATAGATCAGCTGCCCCACTACCTATTCGGAAACACATCCCGCCTTTTACTAGTGATCGTATTCCATTTGCCACTGCAGCCAGCAATTGGCCTTTTCGTATTCGACCAGCTTCCATGACCTTCCAGTTCAACAGGCGATATATTGGCCGCAGTGGATACGGCAATGCTTTAATGATGTTGTTTGGACCTCTTGTTTACAATCCAAACTTTCCATGGCATGAAGCATTGGTAACCCTAAAAGTGCCACGGCATGTAATCAAAGATATGAATGCTCACTTAGCAATATGTTCTGCTCATGAGAAGAAGAAAAAGACCGTGCGTATTCTTGATACAATCGGACGACCTGGAAGTAAGGAATTAGATGATGACGTCCCTCGTGAAGATGATGGTTCAGATGTAGATGGAGGGGAAGCAATCGAAGCAGTTCTGGTTGTTGAGGTGCAAGATCATCCAAGGCAGAGTTCAAGTAGGCCATTGTCACCTTCAAGTACGACTAAAGAAAAGAAACCAGCAAAGCAGAAGAATCCACAAGAGTCATACAGTTTTACGAAAACCCCACCGAAAAAAGATGAATCTGAATGTATCATTCTATAGCTGTATGATGCAATTGTAGCGCTGTGCGCTGTGTGTATATGAAAAAAACACCGAGCATTGTTTTGGAATACGGGTTTCTACAGTATATCTATTCTCCTTAATCGTCATATCATTATTAGCCTAAATTGACGAATATTTTTATGTCAGCTGGTTCAGTATGAGGATTAGATATGTTAAAATCCAGATCAGCACGATATGCGCGGCACGTTGGAATATAAAATGACTTAATGCCTCTTTACTGATTTTTACAGACTGGAAGTTATACGTATAATTTCGATTAACTCAAATTCGAAAATAGAATGTATCTGTTTTGAAGTTGTGTTACTGGATCATAATATTTTGTGGGATCTTATTACAAATTACGGATGAAATATTATTCACTTTCATTAGGCAAAACAAGTTTGCTTCCTCCATAAAATGTAAGTGTGTGAAGTAAGACAATCTAGGATGGATGCATTGATCACACGAGGATACATTAATTAAAAGATGACTGAAGTTTGAATATTTGATGCCATTAGTACGCTTGCCGCTAAGTTGGCCTTGAAAACATTGAGAATAATGTAAGGAATAGAAAACGTCTTGAAATCCATCAATCCATGTTTGGTATTTACGTACAGACGGTTCTTACTGACAGATGGTATACGGGGGTGCTCAAAGGTTTTGGGTGCATTTTCGTAATTTTTGGTATTGATGGTTGGGTTTTCGTCACAGACCCAATGCGCCCAATTTGCAAAATTGGTTGTATTTCGGACAATTTTGCAAAGAAAGCACCCAATTTGCCCTAATTTGGGTGCTTTTTCTAGAAAAATGGTTTAGAGATGGTTCTCAAAATCACGCTTTTTGAGGTATAGAGATGGTCAAAATTCTGAAGTCTACTTTGAGCATCCCCGTACAATATTTTTAAGAACCCCTCCCCCCCCGGGCTTGCATGCATGCACTGTTTCAGTATATCATATTCATAATTTATATAACACATCCAAATTTTCCTTTGATCGGGCAAAAATAGGCATAAAATACCACCAATCACCTGCTGAATATTCATCAAGGTGCAGTATTGTTTCTATTGGAAGAAAGGCGTCGTTCTTTAATAAAATGAATGGAACATTGACATTGAATTGGAAAATTTTAACAAAAAGACAAAATCTTGCACTTCACTCTGAATATTCCCATAAAAAAGTTCCCATGGATGACGTCATCTCAGCGTTCAATGGGAACTCTTTATTGGAACTAGTAGGACCAGTTGAGAATTCAGCTCTCAGACGTTTATATTACTTTAGTATTATGTCAGGAATATTTTTGTGTTATATAAAACAGATTATTTTCTGTTCTTTATACGAGCATTTCTGTAAAATATCCGCCTTGGTGACGGGACACCGCACGCATAATAGCACTCAATCTTCGTTGTCAGACAGTAGCATAGCGGTCTCCAGTCACATGTGGCAGATATCTTGCATCATTGCCCCCAAGAACAGTTAAAATGTAAACTTGAACCTATTCATTTAAGGCTCCTGTACTTCAACTTCGTTACATTCCCCTTGATTTATTTTTAAAGATGACTACGCAGTAATTTTACCAGATACTATACGGATTATTGTGCTATACACCAATATATGAAATCTTTCTCAACATTTATTTATTATGTTTATCTTAATTTATCAATAAGATTTGCATGTATCATAATCGGTCTAGAGTTTTCTAGATAGAATAGACAGACACCTTGATTGTGTTGACTTTTACAAAAAAAAAATCTTGAACTACAGAACTGTACAGTTGCTTGCATGTATATTGACAAGCATATCTGCAATACCATATAATTTGACTGCTCTAAGGCAATAGTATGAGTATACTCATTTCCCCGACCTGAGGAAAATAGTAGGGCTATGGTCTCAAGATAACAAGGAAATAGTTGATATCATATAGCCAATCAATAGTCTTTTACTATTGCCCTCTCAAAACAAAATCGGTATATTAAACAAATAATGACTGCTCTTTCGTTCTAGCAATTGTAAAATCTATGCCCCCTCAGTGATCTTGATACTATCATATAGTATTAAGATGACTTCGGGGCGATGGTATATTTAACTATTGCCCTCATGAGCAGTCAATATTTGTTTTACATATAAAGATTGTTTTTAGCCAGGCAATAGTATAAGAACTGTTGACCTATATAAATAACATTAGACGGTCTTAGTTAGACTTCACTTTTTATTGTATGATAACTGATCAATAATCCTAACAAAAGTTTTGATCATATATCGCGCTAAAAAGTTGATTTTCAAGTCAGTCCTATATATATATAAGAATGACAACAAACAGATATGGAATGACTTATATGAATATGTACTGTTGTGATATTGCACTCGTGCAATATTTTTACAGATTAAGCAACTTGGTTTCTCTCGCAAAGTCATGCAAATATTATATAGAAAAAAATATACATTATGACGTGTATAGTGCACCATATTCAGAATGTATAAGATATTTTTATGACTCCTTCCCAATGTATCAGTTATTTGTGAATTTCATTTGTGATTCGATCCACTCAATTCATCAAGTAAATTGAGCGAATTTCAAATGAAATAGTCGATCTACCTCCCTAAGTAACCCAATACATAGGAAACCCACTGGAGTTTATATATTTTTTCATAGTCAGACTTTTACGGTTAGAATATATCTGATTTCTTAAAATGCTTACACGGAAATATCTCCGCAACATGCAAAAATGCACTAAGCCAGTATTCATGCATTGTGCAATTACAGTAGAAACTCATTATAACAAACTCTGATACAAGAAAATCCCTGATATAAAGAAATATATTTTCACGTACCATTGTATTAATTCCATTTTTTTTATTTCTTAGAACCCTGATATAACGAATTTTTGGATACAAAGATGTAATCGTCTGTCTTCATTATGAGTGTGAGTGAGATCATAACCTCTCTAATATCAACGGCGATCGTGAGTCCAACGGCTATACGTTGGGCAAATGCGATACAAAATTTTTGCAAATGTGTGTGACCTACCGAATGATTTTTTAATTTGCCCAAGAGTTGGTAGGGATACATATTTGCCAATTTTTTTCTCTGTGAAAAGTCGCATATGCACCCCGGGATGGAGGCTTTGCATCTCTGAGAAAATTACCGTATCTCATATTGGCTAATGAATGATGTCTATATTGTTGTGTTTACAGATGTAACTTGGAAAGTATTTCTACCGTTTGCGCTGACATTTCCGTGTGTGCAAACTTAAAGCTATTTTGGTCTACATAAAACATATGCTGATGAAAGATAATATGTCAACATGAATTGCAATCACGGTACGTGTGAGTCAATAAAAAGTTCACATGTATAAAAGTACTTGAAAAATTATGTTGAATAAATAGTGATGAGGTCTTCATTTGCGGTTATTCAAACACCCACCTATATATTGGGTGTCAAAAG
Organism: Ophiothrix spiculata; assembly: GCA_000969725.1. Classification (NCBI taxonomy): domain Eukaryota; kingdom Metazoa; phylum Echinodermata; class Ophiuroidea; order Amphilepidida; family Ophiotrichidae; genus Ophiothrix; species Ophiothrix spiculata. Next base: position 116,353 of record JXSR01S002596.1, read on the forward strand.
AAGGTGCTGATTGGCCCTGTAAATCCAGAGGAGGGTGGTCATGGCAACTATTGCATGGTTGCCGTTCTGATCGTATACGATCCCCGGCTGCGTCGATGTGACTCATGTCCTATACCGCCTCTATAAGAAACATATCGTGGGAAAATACAACTTAGTACTTACGGGATCGTGTGGGATTGCCGCTAAAATTATATTGCTAAACGGTAAAAAATATGATAACATATGTAAAAAGTGGGGGTTCACGCGTGAACCCCAGCTGATTTAGGATAACATAATTATGCTAATTACAATAAGAACACTTTTGTAGTTTTTTGAGGAGAGGTAAAAATATGATCTTTGTAATTATTTTCTTCAATACGTGAGTCACGTGACCCAATAGAAATACACGTAGATCGTTCCCTAAATTTGCGTTTTGGAAATCCCTCATCCCTAAATCTAGGATCTTCTGTAAATCGTGTCCGCCGCCGCCTGTGTAAATCTATATGTGATGGACTCACTATAATTATATTCTACGTTTTATAGCTGTATACTTTTTAATGACTCGCACGTTCTGGCACGCTTTTATCTTCGAACGGCAAAAGCAATCGAATGTATATCTAGTTATATTTAGTGTAATATTTAAAATATTCAAATTAAGGGTGTTTTTTTTCAAATTGTTTAGATGTATATATTTTTATACTTGAAAAATTAAATAATTTGGTTTAATTTTGGTGATAACTTGACTTTGCTTGGTCCTCTATAAAGTAGTGCGACCATTATAATTTCCATGCAAGAATCTGTGTCATCTTGTCCATATAGTATGTCTCTAAGAATTACTTAACTTGTATTCTGAAATTTTCTTCATACTTACTGAACATTTTATACTTCATTATAAATAGGTTTAACGCACTTTTTGATACCATGCATGTGATTTAGCCAAATATTAACTCTATAAATCATATCAGAATATGTAGAACAATTCTTTATATTCGCTCTTATGTATTTATAACTTTAATTCAACTCAATTCAATTAAAAAAAATTCTCCGGTATATTTCTGATACGTGTATTGGCCATTAAATCAACTTTCATTAGGGAAAATGTAAGCCTAAAATGTAACTACAATTATTCATTTTGCACTTTTTAATGTCAATTGTAGAATCTGAATACCTAAGGATTATTTTGTATGTTCATCAGGATCCCTTTTGGACCCTTTTCATTTGGTGACGAAGTTGTATCGTTTTTCTTTTAAGCGGTTGCGACGTTTTTAGAACCATATTCTATATCTAATTGTAGGGTTCCAATGCCGATTCTGTTCTAAATATGGGAAAACTGTTCACAAAGTTATTTTCGACCCAATTCCCGATCGACTATATAATTTTGGCCATCAATCGCTGAAAGACCGACTTGATGATAGATAGAATGTGAAATAGTTGTAAGCTCGCTAAACATTATTGTTAAACATGTGTATTTCTTGTCTCCTACATCCTAATTATAACTAAACTACATGATGCTCTATCTGATTGTCAAGTGGGAGTACAAAATGTCATCTGGCAACAAATGATCAATTGTGCATGGTAGCGTTTTCAACCATGATCTTTTGCTTCTGTCATGGTGCAATAGCTATCGATATCGATGAGCAGTATAATTCGTGTTGGATAATGTTATGATTTTTAAAAAGTCAGGAAACTTGGCACGGGGTTATTAGCCTTTTTGAGGTATGGCTGACATCGCACACTCGACTAAACGTCTTTTGTGTTTCCCGGGTTTTACCCAAACCAAAGTACGCCCTCTCCTATTGTTATCTTCATTTTACCCATTTGGAATAGCGTCCACTCCTTTTGTGACGGCCATACCAAATTAAACACACTTCTTACGATCATATAACGAGCATCAATATATCATACATCGCCGTATAGAGCCAAACGTGCGCCTAACGTACTTAATCCCACTATTGTTTTGGTTTATACATTATTGTTCGTCATGTGTTCGTTTTCATACGGTTTGGGGGATGGCCTTAGCACTATAGCATTGCAGACCCTAAACATTTGCACGTGTGTGTGATCCTTTTGAAGTGGTTCAGTTTTTCATGATTATACGTTATTTTCAATGAAAGTGGTCGGCTATCGGGTATTCTAAGTCACTGAGTGCGATTTAACTTCCTTATAAGGAATTTTGGCCATCCATTATGAGACGATAGATGACAGTGCGTTCGGCGTGAAACGCAGTGGAGCCGCGCGTTCAAAATCACGGCGCGATGCAGGTATACGCACACATCCGACGCGAACAGCTTTACTGGGTTTGGAATATTTCATGTTTAAGTAGGTGTGTACGATAATGTTAATAGTTTTTGGCAATAATTAACATCGTTTTTTGGTTTATAAATGACTAAAATTTGTGACTTAGAATGAGAATAAAAGATAGCGATTTCTTGTTTTGCCTGTCATCTATCGTCTCATAATGGATGGGCGTACATTATTTTTTCGTAATGGGCACCCCCTGCGGGGGCACCCATTACTCAAAATAATGTACGCCCATCCATTATGAGACGATAGATGACAGGCAAAACAAGAAATCTTATCTTTTATTCTCTAATTGAATAATGTTTGACGAGATGACAAGACGAGCTTGGTTTGCTGTGACAAGAAATCGATTCTAGATTGAACTAAAGCTGTGAATTAAGTTTTGCTTTTTGTAACATGTTGATATCATGCATCGCCAAAGATTGTTATGATCATTGGTCGATTCTGTATATCTTGCAAATAGTCGATCTTGATTCGCCTATTATAATGCAGCAAACCACAGCAAAAGATGTAAGACAGGCCTTATAGTTAGTGCAGCATACAATGTAAGAAAAGGAAATCATTTATTTTTTCAAAATGTCACGTGTGTTCTATTTTTATGTATACGTATTCTATAATTCTGCCATTAACTTATAACTCTAATAAATTGTGAATCTGAATCATTTTTGTGTTTGATTCATTCTTTTCCATTTAATTTAATTATGTTTAAAGTCACTTTCTTCCCACTGTTGTAAAAGATTTTTTTAACATTTTATATTTCTATTCGTTTTTCTTTTGGTAATATAGCAAAAAGGTAAATCAAAATTTAAAAAAATGAGAAATGCGTTCCTAGACATGTGCTTCTAAATTGATTGCTCACGTTGCTGCAGGAATGGGAAACTTACGTTACATTCTATGGTAGGTCAGTCTACTATGAGCGGTGCTAAAAACCCTCCTTTATCTTGTGCTGTTTCAATGGATAAGTTTACCCCTGTGACTGAAGATCAAGTTGCCAAA
>JXSR01S002597.1:8262-28483 GCA_000969725.1 Ophiothrix spiculata
TTATATGCATAGTTTGCGTTCAAATTGTACGCAGCGCCAGTTCAGCTTCAACCCTTCCCACTCACCAAATATCATCTATATAGGGCATACGGTTTACGAGATTTGCTCCGGACAAGAAATGCAGACGGCGGACAGTTTAAAGGAATGGTATGTCTCTTACTGAAAAATTTTCAGGCGAGACAAAAACCACTAAAATGGTTAAATCAAGCCCAAAATTATCTCAATTTAGAGATATTAGGGTGATAAAAATATCTGAAATAAGATAATTATCTGAAAATTCTCATGCCTGATGACCTTATTATGAACCTACCTTGCTTTTGATAGAATAAGATATAGACGCTAGCAGAATCCGAATCTGACGGGATCTGGTGGTTGACAGTCTCATCGTTACAATACTGCCATGAGTTGGTTAGGGGGTTCTTTACAAAGCATGTGTAATGACCAGCATTCACACCTGTAATATGGTAATATGAAATTTGAACACATTTATAAGACATCAAGGGAAAAGAAGTTGTCTCTGTTAGGCCAAAAAAATAAAAAAAAGAACTCTGTCTCAGCTTACTTAAGGTCAAAACCCTAAGCGCTATGAGTTTTTTTTTTTTTTTAGTAAAAAAGGGCTACACGGATGCAGAAACACCCCCTATTTTTTTTTATTGCATTTTTCGACCACTATTTTTTTTTCGCGGCCGTTTATTTAACTTTTTTATCCAGTAGTAGGAAAAAAAGATGAAAAAAACTGAAAATCTCTCAAAAATCTATATAAAATAAAAGACATGCGCTAAATTTGGATTTTCAAAAGCTATGCGCACGGGAAGCTGAGACAGACTATTTTTTTTCTTTGGCCTTACTGGTATATTTGTTTCCTTATTCAATAGTTTCAGTTGTTATGTTGGAATAATAGCGTCTCTATTATTAACATTTTCCTTATATAATATGAGAAAAAAGCATTAGTTATTGGTATGTAAACCTTACCATTGACAATTGAAGTCCAAATCTTTAAAGTGGATTGTTTAGTGTCCTTGAATAAGACATTAACTCTCATGTCATTGATGGGCAGGAAAAAACCTCATACGTGAATTTGACCACTAGTACAAGCAAAACCTCATATGTGCATTTTTGGAAACACTGACAAAACGACCTGTGTGGCATCATGCCAATTTAAAAAAATATCCCAAAGGACTTAAAATCGATCACCTCATCATTTCCACCAACTTGATTTGACCAAACTCTGTACAATAGGGTGTTTTCTCAATCAGGCCTGCTCTCAATGTGTCCGAAATTAGACTAATGAGGTTTGGCAATTGACCGTTAACATTACATATGCGATTTTTCCTGCCCAGCAATTGAATACGCCAATGTAAGAAAACCCCAACTCCAATAGCTCCCTTCTGTTAATTATAAATGCATGCAAATCTCTGAAATGCTTTCACATCACTAAAATAGCATTTCCATGTCAATATCCTAATCATAGTGTCACATTTGACCTTGTAGTTGACATTGTTAGACATGGCAATTATCTACAAAAACTCTGGAGACTCCAGCCCGTCTTGTCACACATTAAACGGAGAGATCACTTAACTCCAGTGTTACAGGAAATCCATTGGCTGCCAACATATTTGCATTGAATATATACAGAAAGGATGTACTTTCTATTTTTGTTGCTAAAACAATTGTACAGAGGACTCATCCCCTAAATGGCATACTGCAATTTGCTCAAATCAATTGCACAGAGAACTCACCTCCAAAATGGCATACTGCACTTTGTAAGTCATAAACATGACTACCGCCCTCGAGGGCAGCTTCATGGCATAGAAACTCGCGGACATCAAAATTTTCAAGTTGGAAGATGACTTTGTTGTCTAGTTTGGTGCTTGTGTACTGATGGAACACAAATCTGTAGTATAAAAAAAACCAATTATATATATCAAGTGACTTATTAATTACGATGAGCTTCTTGGCTTCTCCACTGTTATTCAAACTGTGTATTTCTTGAAAATATGCAAGCACTTCATAATAAGCTGCAATATTATGGACTCTGTTGATGAGCTGGTTGTACATCTTTAACTGTAGCTCATGATAAGATGTATGCATTTTTATTTTTTCTGTAGGTCTAACTTTAGACCCGGTCTAAAAAATTGTGCATTTGGATCTAAAGGTTTAATTAATGGGTTTTAAAATACTAGCAAGCTTCTTCAGGATTAATACTGCAAATATATATTGTTATTGTCTTTTTAAATTTGTCTACGTACTACACAGCTTAATTTGAAGATAACTGACGATTCATCTGAAAAGGTGTGCAGAAATTAAGTCATAAATGCCGCAGAAGGCTACGCAACAAGTATCTGTCAGCTCTAAAAACTTGTGCAAAATAGACAAATTCAATCAAAAGAGATTCAAAATTGCTTACCTTTTGAGATAGACTATGAGCGTGTCAGGAAATCTCCTGATGGCAATCGTCTTGTGGGCACACTGTGGTTTCTTACAATTTGGACAGAACCAAGGATTATGTTCATCTAGTAACTCACTGTAAGATACAAAGGGGAGAAGAGAAAATATTGAACTCATCAAAATATAAACAAACTTGAATGAGGATAGGACTAAAAGGCAGAAGTCTAGAGATGATCACAATGCACATCATATATAAAGACTCCAAAAAAAGTATCACCTCACCTCGGAAAAATGGCTCCTGCGCAGGTACGGAAGACGTAATTTAAAGATGGTGTGCACAAGCGCTGGAGTTTCAGCTTTCATTTGACACCCTATTTCTGACAATTGACTGCAGTGAGAAACACCAAAGTTATGAACTTTTAAAACCCTCGAGGTCGATTTTTAAAAGTTGCAAATTTCATTTTTCGGACAGTACAAACCAGTAACGCAAAAAAAAGGATCGATATGAGAGGTAAGTGAGTTTAGTCAATTAACACGCGGTCTTTCAAAAGCATGCGTCATTGGTGTCTAAGCATCATCTATCCAGTTATTCTTTTTTCTATAATTTTTTATTAATTCATTTTTATTAATAATAAGAACCTAAGAAATGACATTTAATTGGTAGATATTGCTAGCATTAAAGACATGGCACAATACCAGACCATATTAGAGGACGAATAATGGTGCACCATTTATTTTTAAGGCTAGTATTGTCTACCAATTGAAACTGAAGTTTAGATCGTTTCTCATCATTAATAAGATGAAAAAAAAAGAATATCTTGATGGACGATGCTCGGAACCCCATGACGCATGCTTTCGAAAAACTGCACGCTTCTGTGACCAAACTCACTCTCCTCATATCGATCCTTAGTCTTGTGTTACTGGTTTGTACGGTGCGAAAAATGAAATTTGCAACTTTTAAAAAATGACCTTAAGGGTTTCAAATGTTCGTAACTTCGGTGTTTCTCAGTCAATTGTCAAAAATAGGGTGTCAAATGAAAGCTGAAACTCCAGCACTTGTGCACACAATCTTTAAATTACGTTTGTGTCTTCCGTATTGGCGTAGGAGCCATTTGCTCGAGGTGAGGCGATACTTTTTTTGGAGTCTTTACTTCCCATTACACACATGAAAAGTGCTTGGAAAATAATTAATCCAGCATTTGTGGCATACTTGGTCCGACATATTATTTAAAGCACAATTGGAGTTGAACAAACTATGGCATTTAGTGTCTGAATAGAATGACAATTTCTCTTTCTATAGAAACTATTAACAAATAGCTTACAATTGCAAATTCAAAGCAAATATGTATAATGTGCATTTAGCTCGATGTGGTTGGTATGGTTAAAATACTGGGGATTTATAGTGCGCTATGCCTCCCAGATTTGTAATTCCACTTGGCCCCTGCACACTTTACAGGTGTTTGCTGACCACTGTGGCTCAAGTAAGCTCCATTCCACACCAAGCATCATCTCAGGTTCCGCGGTAACCTCTAGGGGCGCTGAACCTTGATCAGCTCACATACGCACCATCGCTGCCCGGATCAGCACCCTGAGTTTCGTACGGGCTTCCACGAGACAATTAGCAGTTAGTTCCTTGTCCAAAGGAAATTCAAGCACACTTAACTTTTGACACCAGCAGGGTTTAAACACGGGACCTTCCGCACCTCAAGCGATCGCCTTACCAATTGAACTAACTTGACTGGTCAACCAAACTGATTTGTGTAGAAGTGGCAAGTCCCGCGCACAACACGTCATCATATTCAGTAAAAGGGGATTCAAATGGCAAATAATAATAGCAAATGGCACCACGGCCATAAACAAAATAAGCTTTGGTTCTCTCCCAATACCCTATGGAGCCGCTTCAAGACCCAACAGGTGGCCGTCTGCCCGGAACAAATGGCACTGGTCAGTTGCCAATGTTTAGAATAATATTCATAAACTCCGTGTGTGCTCCGCATTTCACCTAACCAATCAAAAAGCAAGAATATAAGGTAGGCGGAGTGCAGTGGATCTTCACAATGCACTGCGCTTGTTGCGTTCCTGTGTGCGTATGAATATTTCATTGTTTTTGTCGGGTGATTATTTATTTAGTTAGGCTTGGCACCAAAGACATTCGCTCGCCCGAGTGACAGTCACTCACCCTACCAAGAAAACTTCGCTCCAACGGGAAGCGACATTCGCTTAACAAATTTCATGACATTCGCTACACTTCAAATTGAATTGGACTGAAGAGCGCTCCGAATATTCTTGGGTTTGTTTGTTCAATAACCGTACCACTACAACATTAGCGAGTGACATTCGCTTACATCGACTGAAACGATGTTCGCTCAATGAGAGTGACATTTGCTCTCAGTTTTAGCGAATAAGTCAGAGAATGTCTTTGGATGCCAAACCTTAGAGAAGTTTTGGATTTTGATAGTCATATTAAAGGCCTTTATTCTTTTCACAAAAGATACAATATTATTTTTCTGTCGAAAATTAAGATTAATAAATATGCATTCCATTATGCTCGTAAAATGAGACAAAATCAATGCAATTGCGGTAAATTTTGATTGCTGTCCAATGCACTCGGCCCCTACGGGCCTCGTGAATTGGACGCATCAAAATTGACCGCGCGTGCATTGAATTTGTCTCATTTCACTCGAGTATGAAATGCGCATTTATTAACCTATAAGCGACAAACTGGATTCAGTAAATCAAAACCACCTACCTTTCTGTGAAGGCCTTGAAACAATCTCTCAGCGTGAGTGGATCACAGCTAGCCATGTTGTCCATGCTCTTATCATCGAACACTCTGCTGGCACACTCAATCATCTCCGATGTCAGGTTGGTGAATGCGACCGTCAAATGATCGTCAGACTGAAGGGTTAGGTCTACCTCGCGCACTAGCTGACAACCTTTACAGTGGACGCCATATGGACAACGCGAGCACTGCAATCCCTGAAAATAAATTAAAATGCGGCATATATATAAATGAAGTCTGAATATCAGCATGACCTTTGTCTTACTTAACTCGGATATCAGGTTGCTGAATACAGCTGTCAAATGATCGTCAGATTGAAAGGTTAGGCCACATACAACCTTTGCATACAGTGGACACCATATGGACACCATATGGACACCGTAAGCACTGCAATCCCTGAATATACATCAAAATGGCAGTCTGAAGTTTATCAAGGCCCAGAATTAGAAGGCTTTGCAATTGGGTTTCTTTGGTAGTCTGATACCTGCTAAATAGTTTTGTGCTGTAATATTCTCCTTCAGTAACCTTTACAATATATGTAATATATGATCTAGTCTTTGTCAAAGACGCTTCGAAATTCAACTCAAGTGAGCGAAGCAAAGCACGAGGCTGAGCGAAGCAATCAGATTATCAAATAGAGGGTAGTATAACCAAAACAAAATCAATAAAAGTAAAATCAATCATCTTGATGAAATACTCTATATTTGATCCCATGTGTATGTGTGGAAATAAGAAAAAAAAAGCGACTTACCTGGCCATCCGTCAAGACCAGCATGAATGAAGCACCTATTGGGAGTAAATTTTCAATGTTGCTGTATAGTTGCTCTCCACTCACTTCATTCAACGTATAGATTACATTGGGGTGACCAAATAGATGGCTCTAGAATAGTAGAGTAGGAAAATGGAAAGGTTTTTAAATTTTTAAGTCATCAGCTATAAAAGTTGCTCAAATTAAATTGTGACTAAAAATGACTTGTTTTACATGATTTTGGAAAAACATAAAACAAAATATAGGGATGAAAGTGTAAAAATTGCAGAAAATTTACAAAATTTGCTATTAATAGCATAAACACTGTATATTATTTTACAGAAAGTGAAAAATATTGCAGAATTCTGCAAAAATGTAGAAAACTTGCATCCCTGAAAATACAATCTTTCAAAATGCAAAATCTGGGTCGGTGTCGGACCTGTTGCACAAGAATTTCCTTTTTTCCTTGTGAAAAGCGTGTGACTATTTTACACGCTCGTGAGCCACTCACAAGCCAAAACTTGTGAATTCAATTAAAAAGTGTCTTTTTCCTGACCAAAAGTGATTTCAAATCACTTGCATTGTGTGTATCTCTCACACAAGCCACTAGTGTTAACATTTGTGTACCGCCGCGGCAAAAGGGACCAGTAGTCGACTCCTACATGTTGCTCATTGTAGCATATCTGATGTATACAAATACCATACATTAGATATGCTATACAAGGAGCAACATGTACGAGCCGACAACTGGACCCTTTTGCCGCGGCGGTACACATTTGTGAACACAATTGAGCTACTCATAACTTGCGCGGACAATAAACATGAGTAGTCATAAATAGCTATACTCTATAAACCTTGAAGTATGCAACAAGCAATCAGACTCTGTTACAAGATCTATAGCATATCCATTAAGGTTGGGCACGTTACACGCATGATGCGTTACACGCACGCATGATACGTTACACGTAACAAATAAGTGGTAAACGTGTACACGGATGAAACAAAATCTTTTCAAAGGCACCCACAATTATTACTAACAATGTCACATTATCGCTAAAATCTTATATTCAGAGCTTCTCAGTGACTCAGCCTCTTCAGTGTTGGGCGATATAACTAAAAATGTTGCCCCGTTAAATGGAAAAGATCGTTATTATAATATAGTGTTTCCCCGCATGGCGAACCTGAAAATGGGCGGGATTTCACGCATACCGCCCAGCAATTTGATTGATATCACGTGCAGGGACAGTGACATACGGGGAATTGTGGGTAATTGATATCGGAATAACAATATGGCGACATGTGCACGAAAAAAGTTGTCTGCTAAGGGGTAGATACCGGCCGAAATGTGCGTCAATCTATATCAGTATAATCGGTATCAAAGGATTAAAAACATAAATCTGTGAATATTTTACTCAATTACTTCATATCTAATGTCCGGGGGATATTACTGGGCGTGTAAACTCACAAACTTGGTAAGCTCCCGGGGTTAAGCTTCAACTGTTGGCAATGCTGTACGTTCTGCCATTGACCTTTGGTTTCGAGTCTATCTCATACGTGTACACGAAACACGCACGCATTCATTAATACGTTACACGTAAGAGAAAATACACGGAATGACCCATCCTTAATATCCATTGTATTCTGCAATATTTTGAACTGGAGGTTTTGTATTGTGTAAGAGACTAGTAATGATTGATTAGAATTGATTAAGACCAAATTACTGCGTATTAATATTTTTGTCCTTGATTGTTCATGATTTTGGTATTATTTTTGGCTAATTTTGTTGATACCACATGGACAAACTTTGAATACAATTTAATTTAAATATTCAGCAAGATTGGATATATTGTAATGATTAAAAAACACGGACTAATTTATTTCTCCATTTTTGTGCGTTAATTGGCTGCTTGTTGCATACTTCAAGATTTACAGAGTATATGTGTAGCACAGTAGTAACGAGCTAGACACTTTCTAATTGTGGTCACACCACACTTGTAATCATGAGTCGTGACTAAATGCTGATGTGTGAACATGCATTAAAGGGACTGGCCTATACTCCATAAACCATGAAATATGCAACAAGAAATCAGACTCTGTTACAAGATCCATAGCATATCCCTTGCATTCTTCAACATTGTGAAATGGTGATTTTGTATTGTGTAAGAGACTAGTAATGAATGATAAGAATTCAATTGATTAAGGCTGAATCACTGCGTATTAATATATTTTTACATGAATTCTTCATAATTTGGGGATATTTTTTGGATAACACATGGACAAACATTGTAAATATATGTGTACCGCCGCGGCAAAAGGGTCCAGTTGTCGACTCCTACATGTTGCTCATTGTAGCATATCTGATGTATACAAATACCATACATTAGATATGCTATACAAGGAGCAACATGTACGAGCCGACAACTGGACCCTTTTGCCGCGGCGGTACACATATTCATGTGAATATTCAGCAAGATTTGGTTCCTTGTAATGATTTGTGAAATATGGACTAATTTACTTCCCTGTATGGTCATATTAGTTTTTTATGTGTTAATTGGCTACTTGTTGCATACTTCAAGATTTACAGAGTATAGATTTGTCCCACTACTTTTCTACTTCCACCTCTTTTCTACTTCAGGCATGAGAATACTAAGTAGAGAACACACATCCATAAAAAAAAAAACCTGAAAATGATGACAATAGAGAAAAATAGGCTGAAATTCAAAGAAATTGTGGATTTTGGAACAGGAAAACACCTGAATTCAGGTAAAAACCTGAACAATCCCATTCCTGCTACTTGCATATTTTTTTTACAATAATCAATAGAGCATTTTTGTAGTAACATAACCTACCAGTAGTTTTTCCCTGAATATGTGAAATATTGGAAAACATACTAACTTTATTTTTTTTCTTTGAAGAAACAAAATAATGGTGTGAAAACCGTGTTTCTTGTTTATAAATATTATAAATATCTTGTTTCTACACCTGTGATAGTCAAAAACTATTTTGGATTTTGTATCTCTTTTAACATATCAAATTGATTTTTAGAAGCTTTGATAGATCTTTTCAGTGGTTAATCCATCCAGGGTACACATTTAAGAATTTGAAACACTCGACATAGTCACACCACCATCACAGAATGGCATATTAAAATTTAACATTCTCTCAATTTTAGCAATGTCTGTGTATATTTTCTTACTTGTTTTGATTTTACTATATTTTTAAGCTTTATAAGAGCATTTCCATAAGTTTAAAATTCAAAGTGGAATCTAGGCTAGTCCTATTAAAGGAGCAGGGTCCGATTGCCTCAAACTTTCTGAGATTTTGATACCAAAATATAGCTTGTATTTTTCTCACAATCCACGTCTTATTTCACTGCTGAGCCATGTTCTGTTTTAGAGATATTTATGAAAATGTGTCTAATTATGGTAACCATAAACTGATTTTATACAGTAATGAATAGGCGGCTCTAAAATATGAAATTACCCATAACATCAAATTAGTTCGACCGATTCAGCTGAAATTTGAAACTTAAACCTCATTGGTGGTCATCTTTAATATGACACAGTAAACTAAGCTTTGGAAATTTGGACCAAGCTCCATTAAGGGCACAGTTAACCCCTTATTTTCTGAAATATTTTCACATTGTAACTCAGCAACCGATAAGTAAATCCATATAAAAGTATACATTTCTAGATGTGGATTTTCATGTAGGATATGATGGTTAGGTCAGTTTTGGACCAAAATGTACGATTTTGGACCAAGGTTAAAAAAAAAACTTGTTCTTGGACCATTAATTTGTAAACAACCTAACTAAATTTTGAAAAAATAAAAGTTGGACCTCGAATGCTTTTTAGAATCCATGGAAACACATATCTATATAGGAACGCATTTCTCAAATTTTTGACATTTACCTTACTTTTTGAAATATTGCCAAAAATAGGCCTAAAATAGGCCAAAAAATGACAAAAAAAAATTCTTTTGGGCCAATTTTGGACCTATTTTTGGCAATAATTCAAAAAGTCAAAAATCAAAAATTTGAGAAATACGTTCCTAGACATGTGTCTCTAGATTTTAAAAACCATTGGAGGTCCAACTTTTATTTTTTCAAAATTTAGTTAGGTTGTTTACAAATTAATGGTCCAAGAACATGGGTTATTTGGGCCTTGGTCCAAAATCATACATTTTGGTCCAAAACTGACCTAACTTCAACTTCAACTTCAACTTTATTATTTCCATATAAAACAGTACATATAAATGACAGACAAATAAAATCTTATGGAGGAGACGGCTGGAAGGCCAGTGAGGCCCGTTAAATAGCCGACCCCTATATTATAACACAACATAAATCAAACAGCAAGGAAATAAAAAATACCAAAAAAGACATACAACGATGAGCTCAAAGGACGTGAGATGGTCTAATTCAAATAAAGTTACTCGTAAGCTTGCAATAGGTAGCGTTTAAATAGATTTCTAAAATGTTCAATCGATTTTGATTCTTTTTTATTTTGGGGCAAAGAGTTCCATAAAACGGGACCGTTCGATCTTATGTATTGGTCAGAAAAAGCTTTCTTGTTACTAGTTATTTGCAAATCGTTGGTATGTCTTGTTTTGTATTTATGGATATCAGACCGTCTTGTAAAGTAATCTTTAAATGAACCCGGTAAGTCATTTATGCTAAATCTGTATGTAAAAACTCCTAGTTCCAGAGTATACATATCATTAATGTTAAGTAGATTAGATTGGAGGAATAATGGGGCAGTATGACTTCTAAAGTGGGAGTTGGTAATTGATCTTATTGCCCATTTTTGAAGTTTTACTATTTTGTCCAGAACTCTTACATGTTTTACCCCAAATCACAACTCCATAATTTAGGTATGGAAGTATAAGAGTACAATATAAAGTCCGTAATATACTATAAGGAATAACCATCATCTTCTACATGAAAATCCACATCTAGAAATGTATACTCTTATTTGGATTTACTTATGGGTTGCTGAGTTACAAAACATAAAATATTTCTGAAAATGAGGGGTTAACTGTGCCCTTAAGAGAAGTTCCTTATCTTACCTGTTTCTCCCCACTGGCATCTTCAAAGTCATGTCGAAACATGACGGGGACTTGCAGGACCCTTTTGGCGGGACGAACCACAGACGCAGTGATCATGGCTACATAGTCTTCACATGGATTGATCTCTTGCGGCACACCTGCAAACGGTGACATTTTTAAAAATATTATAAATTATATACTGTATTAACGGCATTGGACAAATTCAGCATCATCCCCTAAACTTTTCCCCAAGCATTTTGAGATTTTTGCATCATTTGAAGTATTAGCGGTAATAACGATAGCATGCAAAGTTTCATTGTCAAATTCAAACCCTATATATTAAAATATTTAGATGTTCTTTTATTTTTAATTATCGTTGTCGACAATGATAAATATTGCCCTCTATAGTTGAATTTGTAAAATCTGCGTTTTCAAGAGATCAAATGAAAACTCAAAATTTCTTTTGATTTATCTGCAATCTATGATGTGAAAAGAATGTTTTACAAACAAATTTTGGCCTCTTTCTTGATTTATAGCATCAGTATATGTTTACAGAATAACCTCATACCCAAAATCAACAAACAAAATAAAATTCAAATTTTTGACTTTTCTGAAGGTTTTGATCAAAATTTTCCTGATATCTGGTAATTGACTGTTATTTTCTAACGTATGAAGTGTAAATCATCCTCAAATAAAATTTAAAAGTTTGTCCAATCCCCCTTTAAGTGTGTTGAAAACCCATGACACGCTTTTTGATGTGTTCACTTGTTACTTTTTTTTGACAAAAATGCACTGTTACAAGGAATGCAATGTATTTAGAAGTGTTTAATTAAATTAGTTCTGGAGTCATGTGTTGAACTGTCAAATTTGTTTCCATAATCTAATTTTATGATTTTTTTCTCAAAAAAATGCTCAATTTAAATCAAAATACGTCATTTTCAGTTAATATAGGTTAACACTTATATACATTAATGCGTTTTATGTCAAAAAAACAAATTTGACCTTATCAACATATTTTACTTTAGCAGCCATTTATTCAAAATCTTCAATCGCGACTTTCCGCTCATTTTACCAGCGCACCACTCAAATACTCACTGGACAATCTACTGGTTGGTCTCCGTAATGCTTGACAGCTCTCTGTAAGAAAACAATCAATATCATCAATATGCTACACATTCTGGCAACAACAACTTCATTCTGGTATGTGTCCCTTTTGCAAGAATACATAACACGAATCTCCGTTTCATGATCAAGTGAACACTGGATGGAGTAAGAAATTTAAGAAAGAATTCTTTACAATCAAAGCCAAGAATAACCAAAGAAAGCCCTTGATGGAGTGTATTTTTTCTTTGTTCAGTTTTAAATACACGGAGTAAGAATGCAGCACCCAGAGAAGAACCTGATTTCAAACCCAATGCACATACATTTGTACAGTGCTACGTCCAGGAATCGAACTTGGAGCTCATTGGACTGGTGCAAAGCAAGGGGAGAACCACTGTGCTTAACCGCTTCCCCGAAGTTAAGATGATTTTAAAAGCTTAGATTTTCTGCCATATAACATGCAAGACCAATCAATCATTGAATTACATGTACTAAAAGTACCTTTCAGTGTAATCAATAATTACTCACATAATAGTCACAATTATACAAAATTAGTGAACACAATTTCAGTGGAGACAATTTGCTGGAGAAACAATTTGCAGAAAATTTGGTATCATGGTGATTATTTGTATGAACATTAAGTCAAAATGCCTACAGATTCTTTTTTCCAAACAGCTTCCATACAATTTCTACAGCTAATAATATTTAATAAGGGAAGCATGTAATCTATGCCGTGCAGTAAGGTGATCTTTCTCCCGTGCTGTCATTGTTGCTTGAATTTCCCATAGGGTGCTTCCTTCCCTTCTTCAAACAGGCTAACTACTTCAACATAGGAGGTAAACTGCTGTCTTGGCAAGCTGTCATCATTACACTGTTGTCTTTACAATTTTTTGTGTTTTGCTGTTAGAGTCTTGACGCATTTGACATTAAAAAATGTATGTTAACAGATATTTTCATTTGAAGAAAGTAGCTACATCCGAGATGTGTACGGTAAACACTGTGGAAATGGTAACTAGACATGTCAGATGCAGTACTACCATGGAAATATAACCACCATCTCATGTTGCTCTCAGCATAGGAAAATCACGCTTTGCCCTCATATATAATTTGTTATTCTCTTTAAACCAACAGAATTTCTGTATTGTTGGAAACTTGTTTTGTGTGAGGAAGCACTCATTTCATGTATGTGTAACTAAAAGTTACAAAAGAAAATTGCTTTAACAGAAATTCAAATAGGCCTACATGTGTAATACAGCAGTGCATTAAATCAACACACTTGAAATCTTACCTCAATACACGCATGGCACAGCATTCCACCACAAGATTTGTGTGTTAGCAAGTTATGTTCCGGGAAGTCTTCGAGACATATTGCGCAAGACTGCCACTGGCTTACAACGGCAGCCCCGCTATTGCTGACATCACCACCTCCTGTGTACATGTCGCCAGTCCACGTGCTGGCGCTATCACCTGTTGCTTTCCACAAATCTAAGCTATCCGAGCCTAGTGTTGCCTGCAGTCCACCTTTACAGGGATCTGCGCCCTCTACTGTTGGTTGATCTGTAGGATCTTTGCCCGATGCATCTCCAGAGTCTTGCATTGCAGTAGAATCAAAATAGGACATATTGGAGAAAACATCACCGCTATCTGTAGGCATGCTTACACCTTCAGTTGTCAACGGGACAGAATTGGGCTCTAAATCTGAAACATCCATGTCCCTTTCCGGGCTCATCGCATCCCACGGACTTCTGACATCATCTAGATTACCGATCGCATCGCCTACTTGTGTGATGACGTCATCATTTTGTGTGCTCATGTTCGTTAATTCCAAGTCTGGAGAGCATATTTTTGTAGTGCTACTGCTTGCAGAGACTTCGCAACTGCTACTGATGGTATGCGGCGCCCCCATTGACCCGACTGGGAAGACACTGTATTCTGTAGCTGGCTGTGAGATACACTCAAAGGCATACAGGAGACGGAAGCTGTCATTGATATAGCGTAATTGCACTCCATCCTCCTGCAGAAAAATTGAAAAAAAAATAGATTGGGTAAGAAATGGTTTGTGTATTATCTTGCTTAGGCTTTCGCCAAGGAAACTCAACTTGGTTTTTGGTACCAAGTTAGATAGAGGAAGCTTACTTTCAACTCGGGTTCCAAGATGTTTTTATATCAAGCTTCCCCATATAAGGGAAATATTTGGGACGTCTTTTCATTTTTCTTCCGATAGAAACATGTATATCACTGTTGAGAATACATGTAGATTCAGATTTATCTAAAAATGATCAATTTCCAAGCCTTACTTTCCATATGTACCAAGTGAGTTGTTTACACTTGTAAAGGTAAAATTTTGTTGAACAACAGCTGATGGGGAGGCATAGTATTCAATTATCTTTTAACACCAATTCATGTGTATAGTTGTATACTTGACTGCATGCAAAGACATTTTGAGAATTTGTAAAATTTAGACTTGCGCCACCTGATATCAATAGATCTTTTCAAAACACAACTTTCCGAGAATTTCCGAAGCTGATTTTACACTTTCCGGCAATTGCCGTCAGAAAAAGTGACTCTTCAACACAATAACCAGAATGGTAAGTTTGCGGTCTTGTTATCTGGATACGTACGAATTCGAACTTGTAATTAGCGTTAGCGCTGAAGAGTCACTTTTAGTTTGATCACCCTGATGTGACTTGAAATCTTAAGCTTAATCCGCGGAGATCAACTAATTTCAAATAGAAATTTCACTGTTTGCGTCGGTGAGCTTATGGTGCCATCAGCCAAAAGTTGTTCAGAATTAGTGTATCTAATATTAAATATAGGGGTCTGGTTATATTTATTTTTCACTTTTTTGTTGCTTTTTGTCACTTCTTGAAAATTTTGTTGACAAAATCGTGCATACTAATGAGCTTGAACGTGATTGGTTGAAAATATGGCCATGTGATCACTGTTCCGGAGATTTCCGAATAGATTTTGAAAAAGTCTATTGCCAGTAATGCTTTTGTGAATTTCCACAACCATATATTAGGTTTCACTGAAGAGATATATGGTCAAAAAAGTGCTGAATTACTGAAATATTTTAATTGTTAACAATAAGAAATATCCCATAGATCATGTCACTTGACAGACAAAATGGCGGATTTCGACTTGACGCACAAAATGGCGAACTTCATCGTTCACAAGTTTTCAGTTAAAAATCTCAAAACATTGATCATCTTGGCACATTATTTGAAACTTGCAGGTAAAACAATGCATTTCATTGAAACCTTTCTGATATACTGGTTTCAAAATATATCAAGTAATCATGCTAGGAAACATGGTAAGGGGAAAGTTTGGTTTGTTTATGTTCATCATGACTGTAGTACAATACTGCGATTATTACCGCTACGAACAATGACAGTTACTGATGTATGCTACATCAGGGTTCGTAGTGTCAAGGCCAGAGTGAATTTAAAGACTTTTAATGACTTTTAAGTCATCTTTTCAAAGACTTTTCAAAGACTTATAAGACATTTTTGCACATACTTTATCATATTTATTAAGAATATGGCTGGAATTTTAAATGTGGGTCAAAGGTCAAACTGGGGTCAACAGAGGTCAAGCTGTCAAACTGGGGTCACAGAGGTCAAGTTGAACAAATTAAAAACTATGTTGGGCATTTATTTATTTATTTCCCTTGTACAAAAGTTTCATCAAAATACACAACTGGGAAACCACATTGCATCAAAACAAAGCCCAGAATCATGGTTGGAGTTATAAAATCTAGGTCAAAGGTCAAACTGAGGTCACCAGAGGTCAAGCTGAGCAAACCATGAACTTAGATGGGGCATTCCATTCCTTCTACCAGGTCTCATCAAAATCCACATTGACACAATATATTGACATGCATGGTGATACATACCAGTACAAGAATGACTGTAAGCTTACATGAGAAGTGACACTGTCACTGACCAATACCCATCGTTCAGAGGTTGAAAGTCGTCTTACATATGCAACACTTTGCCTCAGTTTTGGCACCACTCTCCTTTAACCAATCTCGGAATTCCTCCCGTTGTTTCCATTCTGGTCGAAAATGACACTTTCCTGGCATTTTACTGCCGATTTTTGGTCAAATTTGCAGACAGAAATGACAGTGCAGCGTACCTGGTAACCTCATGTGGAACTCTCTGCAGTGTTGCCAAAAAAAATCAGCCGAAGTAGCGGTAGATATTCGTGAAAAGTAGCCCAAAATCGGAAAAAGTAGCACAATTGTAAATTTTGACGAAAATGCAACGGATAGCACATTTAATTGCATATTTCATCATTTTAAATCAATTTGTATTTGTTTACGCTCCTAATTCAGGTTGATAAGAAGGTTTTTTTGTTTTTTTTTTGTTATCAACTCAAAACGCAACCCCGGAAATAGCACATTAAAGAGGCCGCCCGACGCCCCGTGTCGGTAAATCCCCAACCCATGGGCATAATCCCTTTTAATAGAACCCATTAACGATTGTTGAAGTGGTCATTTATGGTGGATTATCTTTTCAACCATGGACTTCTTAGGTGTTTCGCCGCGGAGTCTCATAAAAAAACCTATGTTACACTTGAATGATCAATTACTACGGATCAGTTAAAAATTTATTGACTCATTTTTATTGCATTCTATTGAGTGAAAATGAAATAAATCCATGTAAAGAGCATATTGAGTGCAGATTTTCTAAGATGTAGCCGATTTTCAGGAGAAAACGCGGTTTTCCACGGTCATAAAATAATAAGTAGCACAAAAGTAGCGAAATCGTGGTAGAGCTTTTCAAGTAGCGGCATGAAAGTCAAAAGTAGCCCAATTGGGCTACTAAATCGCGGCTTTGGCAACACTGACTCTCTGTAGTCTAAAAATACAGCCGTTTCATTTCTCTCAAGTGGGTGGTTTCCGTTTTATTCCCTACATACCATATTATAAATACAATAAGCAGAAGCAACTGGGAATCACTTTTTTTTTTGTTCCAGACACGGGTGGACGCCGCTGATTTTCACTGCGATTTATTACCGTTCGTTTCTAATTTTACGTAATATTACGTGTTGAACGAAAACTCAAACGAAAAACATTGAAAACGTTACGTAAAACAAGAAAAACATGCGTGAAAATATTGTATACTTGACAACATTGAGAAGTACCTTTTTCATTTAAAGACTTTTCACAGACTTCCTACAAAATTTAAAGACTTTTCAATGAGGAAGATGATGAGACACTTGAACACTTCTTGATTGCATGCAAAAGCCTTGATCAGGTGAGATCCCAACATTTGCAGTGTATTAAAAACACCATTGAACGCCACTATACAGCTGAGGTGTGGAATGCAATCCAGCAAAAAAATATGTTGGTGCAACTTATCATGGACTGTACAGCTGAGGGTGTTTTGCCGTATCTTCCAAATGCTGCCCAAATTGATGAGATTGAAAGTGCTGCCAGGAGATTCTGCTTTGCTCTGCACTGGCTGAGGAAGAGACTTACGGATGTGTCAAGTCATTTAAACTGTGGAACTTTTCTTCTGTTAAAACCTAGATGTGGAACTGCACCTTGGAAGTGCCACATTTTGTAATTGGAGCTTCACTTTGATGCTTCTAGATGTGTTTTTTGTGACGTAGAATTAGCATTAGCTTAGTATTGTTTTGATGTCTCTTCTGGTAGATGTTTTTGTGACTGTGTTTATATTTCTTCAACCAAACGACCCTTTTTAGGGGTGCGCCTATTGTAAGGCGGGATTTCATCCGACTGAACTGAACTGAATGACTTTAATGACCAAAATGACATTTAATGACTTTTCCAGGATTTCAATGACCGCTACGAACCCTGTACATCCGGGCAGTTGAATCTGAGTAAGAGATAAATCACCCGGATGTGTAGGTGGCTCTATAATGCTTCTTTGGGCCAATCTCAGACACATTTTTACCTGTATCATTAATTTGGCTGAAGGTATGCAAATGAAACTTTACAATTGCATATATAGAGGTGATGACCCTTCATTCAAATATGAAAAAAGTGTATGTTAAATTTGTCACTCATGTGATGATGGCACCCAATCATAGATATCGCTCCATATTGCTTGCACAAACAGGGACTAATTAATAGCATACCACCAATTTGCACTCACCAATATCTTGGATATATGATTGTCAAACACCTCCGCTAAGACCACCTCTTTATCCTCCGGCTTCCTGTCGCCATACACCAATGTGGATACTTCTCGTCTCATCTCTGCAACAGAGTCTAATCTGTTTAAACACACTAAGTACCGTATGGGCATCTGTCCATGGCACGGGATCCATGTTACAACTGTAGGAAAATACACACAAATTGCTAGACTAGGTAAGTGCATAAATTTTATGAAGCATTATAATTTTACTACCACAACAATTACTATTTTAAAATGCTGCTATTTTAAACGAGTCTTTAACAGAGTGTGGAATAGCAAGATGATTCAAATTAGTGACATAAATTAGGACAATTTAGTTCAAAATATAAATGTTGATATCTATCAAATACATGCTAATACAGTGCATGTTAAGGGCAGTCAATCCATGGTTTTCAGAGTTTGTTTTTTGCTTGTACAAGTTTTAATATTTGGTACAAGCATATAAGTATACATTTTCTGAAAGGAAATTTAATGAAGAATATGATTTTGATATCAGATTTTTTCAACAAAATATACTTTTTGAGTGAACCGTCATTACTGTAAACGGGGTTATTTTCGCGAGGGTTTAATTTTCGCAAATTTCGCGAAGCAACATCTAACCGCGAATATAACACCCCGCGAATACATTAATTTTATATGCAGGTCTATGTAATGAAGCTTTAAAACGCTAATTTAACACGCGCGGAAAGATCGTGATTGTCTGGTTTCACGAAAAATTCTGCTCGCGAAAATATTCCCGTTTACAGTATATAAAATTTTGACTTCACATTTTTCAGACAAGATAACTAAAAACCTATTTTGTAACATATGTTTCATATTAAGTGTCCTATTCTGGAACATTTGGACTGGGAATGCATATTTAAATGTCTGGTCTCAAAATATTGAATAAGCCATCAAAAACGTTACCATTATAATAGTTTTGGATAAAATTTTCCTACGTTATTGAACATAACTCAAGTTACAGGACCTAATTTGGAAAAATAAAAAAATGAGTTCCTAGAGAAGAATGTCTACTACAAGATGAAAAAAGATATACATGTTCCTAACTAAAGTTATCTTAATATGACAAAAAAAGGTTTAACCAATGTCTCACGACTTACTTGTTTTAGCTGTGGTGGCCTGCGTCCGGCATCCACCGAAACTTCAATGCCTAAAGTTATCTTGTTTGAAAATTTAATGTTTTTCATGAAAACACAAATAGGAGAAATCCTGTGTTTTATGTAAAAATCAGTCATTTTGATCTAAAAAGGATGAATTTTAATGTATTAAATTTGGGTATCAGACAAGACATGTTAATATCTTATTTATATTAGTGGTTAGTATACCATACTTAATTTTCAGATCCGATTTTTAGGTCCTAATATGGAAAATATTAATGGAAAACCAAAATATAAATTGTTGGATATTTGGTCTTAGTTTACAATTTTGACAATAATATTGCAGGATTTCAAAAATTGAGCTACGCAAGACCAAAAACGCAACGCGTTTATAACCCGCACACGCAACATTTGTTGCCGCACACGCATTAAGGCACGCAACCATGGCGCAAAATGAGAGACGCGTATCTATGCCAATATTTTCCTGTCAACAGCCATGTGGCTTTTAAAACAGAAAAATTTGAAAATATCATTTTTACTTCTCCTAAATTACTGGTGTTTAACATTCCGTTTTGTAATATTTTATTGTCTGTTATTAACGATAACATTCAAAAGTATCCAATAATGCAAAAAAGTGAAATTCTATATTGGAACAAACCGCCGGGTTAACTGTACCCTTAACACCATGTTCATGTACATGTGTAGCTTTGATAAGTTTGTGAATATTAAAAGTTGTACTGCATCTATTTCCTACCGGCTTAGACAAAGCAAAATCCACTATTTGATTGTGTACCCCATGTGTGCTGCTCACAGGCATGGGTTCAAAGCTTTATTGAAGTCATCCGATATAAATAAGACCATTGAAAATTGTAACCACCCATGCCTGTTGATG
>JXSR01S002600.1:42570-53463 GCA_000969725.1 Ophiothrix spiculata
TTGAGCTATACAAAACCGAGGAGCGCCAAAATTTTCCCTTTAAAATATTGACACTCACTCCCAAATTGGTCTGCACCTAATCTTTGTTTCCTTAATCTTCACATCAATAATTTAAATTCCGCTAAAACTTTCTGCATTTTTTGGAAAATGAGGATCTTTTCTCTCCCCGTGTTAATCAGCGGGACTAAATTTGCTTGTCAATTTCATTTCCATCCAACGACGTAACAAATAAGTCTTGTTACAACATTTATGATTGTAACAGTTAAAACTCAGCCGAGTATTTTGGAGGACCAAGTACCAAGTAGACGGGACGTACGCGTATATTAACTTGGTTGACCATAGCAAATGAAGACTGGTAAAAGAGATTTTGAGAACGAATCATTTTTGCTATGCTCGCTATCTATTAAGTAATAATTTACTCCTCGTAAATTGTGCTTCAATGCTTCAACGGTGTCTGCGAGGTGAGCGACCAAAATAAAAAAAGACACACATCCCTTTTATATTGTCGTTGAAGAACCTTTAACTATCATGATGCAATAAAATCTTAAAGGGACTGGCCTAGATCCTGTCCGCTGATTTTCTGACTATTTTTTTCACATGTATCGATAGTACATGATTATACTAACATATCCTACCAGTAGTGTCCGCTGAATTTGTGTACCAGAGGAAAAAAATGACATTATTTACCGGCTGTATTTTTTGTCGCCGGCGACAAAAAATAGTTGAAAAAGTGTTTCTCTTTTGATATGTATTAACTTATCTCCAAGAGCTTCATTTGATCTTTTATCTGGTAAATCCATCTGAGGTACAAATTTAGGATTTAGAAAACACTGTACCGTTTGTATTTTTCAATTTATGCACAAATGGCCTTTATGTGATAGGCTGTACTACACAGTTTGCCTCAAGCCAAAAACTAAGTTTTTTGGCTTGTGTTTCTCGAGCAAGATAGTCACACCACCATCACATATAGATTGTATTGCTAATCAATTAGCTGTCAATTTGAGCCATTTCTGCGTAAATTTTTGTAGTTTTTTGGATTTTATTACACTTTTAAGCTTTATTTAAAGCATTTCCATAAGTTTTTAATTATAAGTGGAATATAGGCTAGTCCCTTTAAGTTATATTATAAGCCCAATTTATAAAATACATGAAATTTGTTAGACGACCACGGCAGCCATTACGGTTTGACACTTCTCTAAGGGGCTGATTATCTGAGCCTCAAGCCGGCTCTTGTCTAGCATTCCAGATCGTACAACTCGCTAGAAGAGCCAATTTGCTGAATTCTCTCACAAATGCCTTCTTTGGCTTGGAACCTACAGAGGAGAATACCTTGGCAATGTTT
This sequence comes from Ophiothrix spiculata, assembly GCA_000969725.1. Taxonomy (NCBI): domain Eukaryota; kingdom Metazoa; phylum Echinodermata; class Ophiuroidea; order Amphilepidida; family Ophiotrichidae; genus Ophiothrix; species Ophiothrix spiculata. The sequence goes on from JXSR01S002600.1 coordinate 43,913, forward strand.
CCGACATTGTCAGGAGTAATGAGTCCTCTCGACCCAACTTCAAAGCATGTCAGGTCGCAGGCGAACCCATTATCCTCATTATTATGTTCTGAGCTGACCAATTTCCAAAAAAATCGGACAGGGATATTGGCCAGGAAACAAAATGTCTGATTTTGAACATAATAATGATAAAATTGGATGGATTTTTTCGCATGATACTCAAAGATATTGGTCTCGCTATGAGTTTTAGAAATATCGAGCTCGACGCGCTCAATCCATCCAATTTTATATCAATGTCGGAAACAAGGTCAACGTACTTTTTCTGTTTACGCTCATGTGCATTGGCGATATTTGTTTCAAAAGGCACAGTGAGTTCAACGAGATGGATAGAATTGTCAACTTTGTTGTGGATAACTAGATCGGTTTCAACTTGGAAACGATGACATTGACCGGTAATGTTCTGCTGTAGTGGTTGAGCCGGCAAGGTCGCTAAAGATATCAATGTCATTACTTTCGGTGTTGAGGTGATGTTTGAGCACAGATAGAAGGTGCCTAGAATGGAGTTGTGCCGCCATGTGTATCTGCCTTGGTTAAGGGATAAAGGACAATTGTTTAGGACATGCAAAAGAGTTTCCTTATTTCTACAAAGTTTACATTTGGCTTGATTTCGTTTACCCCAGGTGTGAAGGTTCGAAAAGGTTGGCAAATAATCGATAGCTGAACGAACTGCAAAGCTGAGAACCCCGCGGGGGAGATCAAATATTATTGATTTCCATGTGAGATCGCTTTTTTCGATCTCGATGATCTTAAGAAAGTTCCCTTGCTGGACCAGGGGCTTTATGAAATCACGCCAAAATGTCAAACGGTTGTCATTTATAAGTTTCTTAACAGCGCGTTTTATGATGCTCCACTTAGTCTCCTCGACCTCGGCTGTAAGTTGATCAGTAACCTGTTTGTATATTTTATGCCAACAAACATGAATTAGCTAGGCACTGGTTAATTTTGCATTTTAGCTTTGCAAAATTAACCATTGTTCAACTTTAATGGAGCCCCATATGTCTATAAGGCCAAGTAACAAAAATAACCAGTTGATCGTCCCCGCCCTCACCAATTTTTCAGAAATTCCAAATATTTTTGTTATTTTTCTTCCTTTGCCCGATTTTTTAATTTCAGAAGAGGTTGAGGTATAAAAAGTATATAAAAGTGATTCCTGATCATATATAAACCTACTAAACACAGTTTCTCCAGACTGGGGGTAGTAGTAGTAGTAGGTCTAGAGAAATGAGGAAATAACATTGGCCTCCTGGTAATACGGCAAACATTCAACTGTTGAAAATTAGTCCCAAATGAATAGTAAATTCATAATAAAATAACAAATAATAAGGACCTCCCTCACCAACTTTTTTAAAAGTTTGGACGATCAACTTGTAATTTTTGTTACTTCGCCTAAAATATAATCATTTTTAAAGGTGCAATTCATGATGTTGGTGTGGCTTCTTTTCTAGCTAAATGTAAAGAAGAGTACAAAATAAATATATATTGAAAATTTCACTTGATTCCGACCGTTCGTTTCCAAGTTACAAGCTTTTCAGCATTTAAGTTGAAAATCGCCATAGCATAGGCTACTGTGTTGTAATTACTGTCGGGGCCCCGACAATAATTAGAAAATGACACATTTTCTCACTTTTCTCAAAAATGCAAGCACATATGAAAGAATTGTTTGGGGATTGTGTCATATACCAGTTGAGGATTCTTATTAGCTAAAAAACTCAAATTTGATAGACGTGACCTTGAGGGTGAAAAGTGGATCATGAATAATTGCCCCTTTAATAATCATTTTATAGACATATTATGATACTAGTAGGTCTAGAAATTTGTTGGTAAAAGTTTAATTAAATTTTTGTTTATTGATCATGTTGATGGATATAGGTGGCGGTCGATGCAAAGAGATACACACACAACCCTCTATGGATCCACCGACCGTTTTGCCTCAACTGAGGCCTGAGGCTGAGATGCAGAATTCTGCTCCGATCCCGAGTTTATCACTGGGTCCTAAATTATAGTTGTTTTTAAGACGAAATTAAGTGCCTAGCTAATTCATGTTTACTTACTGGACATGAAATAAAGTACATCATTCTGCGATATTGATTGTATGATTCAAAAAAATAATCAAAGACGGTTAAAAATGTTTGGTTTACCTTTCGCTTCCTGCGACGTCTTGCTTGTTTTGTATTCACCGCTGCCAGCGAGTTCGTCAACCGATTTAGTTCATACTATAAACTTGTTATTATATTGCGCGTAGCGAATAAAAATATTTGAGCATGCGTTTTATCTTAACCTGGTCTATTCGCATAAATGCGCATGTTCAGAAAATGAGTCAGCTTTGCCGAAAGATCGCGAACAATCAAGAAAGCGAACCTTCATGAACCGCCGAGATTCCGTATCTTCTGGACAGTGACACAGTGCCTAAAAATGGATGGAAAGCACTATATAAACCGGTGCAAAATGCCAGTCAGCATTAGTCAAATTGACAAACTTTGTTCGACATTGAACAACCAGAGGAAAGAGGATATATCTGACGTGAGATTCAACTTATTAGCATTCTACTTTGTGACTAGCAACCACTTTATTTGATTAAGCTTACACTCACAGTTCTACTTGATAATTCAGAAAATTATCCTCCCAGAACTGGGTGTAAGTTCTACTTATAGTATTTTAGACAACAACTACAAATATTACAAGATGCCTGCCAGCAAAACTCCAGCTATTGGTATCGACTTGGGAACAACTTACTCCTGTGTTGGGGTGTTCCAGAATGGCAAAGTTGAGATCATTGCCAATGATCAAGGCAACAGAACAACGCCAAGCTACGTGGCATTCAACGACACTGAAAGACTGATTGGAGATGCAGCCAAAAATCAAGTTGCAATGTAAGTTGAGTTTATTGTTAATATTAAATCATATTGTTGAACTTTTGGTTGTTAAAATCAGAGAGATCTTTCTGGTTAAAATATACTGTGATGTATTTTGTTGGCGTCAAATCCAGAGTAAATCCTAACTTTGCCGAGTACAACGTGGTAGAAGAAGTATGCACTCAACCTAGTTCCAATAATTGTAACTCAGGACCAAGTGTCCAGAGTTACAAGGAATATGTGGAGTTACATTGCCGTTTAAGCTTTCTAAGTTTTGACATGAAAAAATTCAGAAATTAAAAACCCAAATAAATTTCTCTCAACACAGACAACATCTTTAAATAGTGTAGAATCATTACAAAACTAATTTAAATCCAAAGATGAAATTTATTACCCAAAATCTGGACATAAACAAAGTTGAGGTTGTCAAATTCGGAAACCCAATGTTACAGCATACAAGGTAAGTTTTGGCCCCAAAATCACACATTGTGATTCTAAATGTTAACAAATTACCTATCATGAGATGCACAAGACTCTCAAGAAGCATATTAATCATAAAATTTGTAAGCAACTTCAATATTTTGGCTGAATTTGCAGTGTGGACTTAGCCTCAAGATGCTCTGTATACACATGCTTAAATGGCAGTTTTACTACATAGTATTTTCCATGACTTGACACTAAGTCAAGTCATGGTGCCAGGACTAGCACTCAACCTTGAATTGAAAAAGTGCACAAAAACAAAACTACTTTTTTGTCATGCTTTGACATGTTTGAAGAAGCACCAATTTCTGCATGAACTTTTATCACTCAGTAGCAGGTCAATCAGCTCATATTTATTTTTTCTCATGAAGGCACAATTTCCTCAATTACATCTGTTGCTTCCTGCGAGCGGTGCTCCCCGCTCCCACACAATTTGACATACTGCTCAGTAGATAAAAACAATTTCTGAAAAGATTATTGTCACAAATGTAGGTTTGTTCAGTGTCCCACCGCTGCCACCAAATTGTAACGGGCTGAACGTAACCCACCTACTTTACTGTAATAATCACAAAAACATACCAGCGCTTAATAAATTCCAAAATTTTTCATACGACCTTGTACTGTGTGATAAATTAAGTTACCTCAGGTTTGTTCTCATGCAATACGAAAAATATTAATGGTTTGGGTTCATATTGCATGAACAAACAGGGGATAACTAACTACTACTTTTTTGTCATGCTGTCACAAGTGACATGTTTGAAGAATATCACTAACTTCTGGATGAACTATATTTATAACTATAGGTTTTTGGTGGACAATCAAATATTACCTTTCAAATACCATGTGAAATTGAAAATTGTATTAGGTATTTGGTTACAAATTTTAAATATTCTTCTCATGCATTTTGAATTACATATACAAATGTCACTTAATAAGTCTTAATATGTTATAAATCTGATACGTTGCCATTGAGGGTTCACGTTCAAATGTATTTCAGGCCTACAAGGTTTTATAATGGAAAACACAATTATCAGTTATGTCAGAACAACTTTTATAATGTAACTTTTAGTTTTAGGGTTTATAATCTATTGTTCCACTCCAAGCAATCATGGTGAAAAATTTAGATTGAGAGCGTCAGGAGTGGGATCAAAGAGAGCCAGTCAGAATAGGTAACCCCAACGCACCAAATGAGATTCTACAGTATATATAGTTATTCCAACCTCTGAAAACATGTATCGGGCTTTGTATATTATAGTGGCCCCTTAACTTTAAATATTGCAGCACAATATATCTTTAAAAAAAAAACCTTATCATTTGCCTTGATTTTGTATCATTTCAGGAATCCTAAAAACACTATTTTTGATGCCAAGCGACTGATTGGCAGGAAGTTTGGTGACCAAGCCGTGCAATCCGATATGAGACATTGGCCGTTTACTGTAATCAACAGAGGGGGCAAACCAATCTTGCAAGCAGAGTTCATGGGAGAAGAGAAAACCTTTGCTCCAGAAGAAATCAGCTCCATGGTATTGACAAAGATGAAAGAGACCGCAGAAGCTTACCTTGGGGGACAAGTCAAAGATGCCGTTATTACAGTACCTGCGTACTTTAACGACTCACAGCGCCAAGCTACTAAGGACGCAGGAGCAATTGCTGGACTGAACGTTTTACGAATTATCAACGAACCGACAGCAGCAGCTCTTGCATATGGACTTGATAAAAAGTTGAAAGGAGAAAAGAATGTATTGATCTTTGACTTGGGTGGTGGCACCTTTGATGTTTCCATCCTTGCTATTGATGATGGACTATTTCAAGTAAAGTCTACTGCTGGAGATACTCATTTAGGAGGTGAAGATTTCGACAACAGACTTGTAAATCATCTCGCTACTGAATTCAAAAGAAAATTCAAGAAGGACATGACAGGAAATAAGAGAGCCATGCGCAGACTTCGCACTGCTGCAGAAAGAGCTAAGCGTACTCTTTCAAGCAGCACCCAGGCAAACATAGAAGTAGACTCACTGTTTGAAGGTACCGATTTTTACACTAGTATCACACGTGCAAGGTTTGAAGAGCTCTGTGCAGATCTGTTCCGCAATTGTTTGCAGCCTGTCGAAAGGGCTATTTTGGATGCAAAACTTGACAAAAACCAGATTGATGAAGTTGTGTTAGTTGGTGGATCCACTCGTATACCAAAGGTCCAGAAGCTTTTACAAGATTTCCTGAATGGTAAAGAATTGAACAAGTCCATCAATCCTGATGAAGCTGTCGCATATGGAGCAGCTATCCAGGCAGCTATTCTGACGGGAGATGACAGCGCAGAAGTCAAAGACGTCCTATTGGTTGATGTTGCACCATTGTCGCTTGGAATTGAAACAGCCGGTGGTGTAATGACAAAGCTTATTGAACGTAACACTCGTATCCCAACTAAAACTTCTCAAGAATTTACGACGTACGCAGATAACCAGCCTGGTGTGTCTATTCAAGTCTACGAAGGAGAGCGTGCGATGACAAAAGATAACAACCGCCTTGGTGTCTTTGAACTGTCTGGTATACCCCCAGCACCTCGTGGTGTGCCAAAGATCGAAGTCTCCTTTGACATTGATGCTAATGGGATCTTGAATGTCTCTGCTAAAGATCAGAGCACTGGACGCACCAATAAAATCACCATCACCAATGATAAGAGTAGACTTTCCAAAGAGGACATAGAACGCATGGTGATTGATGCCGAGAAATACAAAGCTGAAGACAAAGCACAACGTGAGAGAATTGCAGCAAGAAACAATCTTGAAAGTTATGCATTTGGGGTACAGTCAGCCATCAATGACAGCATTGCTGATGGCAAACTCTCTGACTCAGACAAAGAAACCGTCTACAGTGCTGTGAAAGAGACCATCGCATGGTTGGATAACAACTCATTGGCGGAGAAGGAAGAGTTTGTACAGAAACAAGAAGATCTTCAGAAGGTGTGCTCTCCCATCATGAACAAACTTCATGGAGGAAATACCGGAGGTTGTAATGCATCATCTAGTGGAGGCTGCTCACAAGGACCTACTGTGGAAGAGGTTGATTAAGGACAATGGACATTACAAGAATCCAAGATTCAAAATTTCAGTTATAACTGAAATTTTGTAGACTTATATTCGAACATTGAATCTATGTTTGGGTTAAAAACGTTAAAAAAGATTTAGATGCACACAATTATATAATTTTTTGGGTCAGATAGAAGTGTTACCTACATACGGTCCTTTCAAGTGTTATAATAATCAAGAATATCTTAACCCTAGAAAAAATTGAGTACAATTCTAGTACACATTCCTGAGGTGCAAATTTGGAATTCGAGTACAATTTGAGTACAAATTTGTGTACTCGAATTGTACTTAAATTGTACTCGAATCTGTGTTCCAAATTTGCGACTCAGGAATGTGTACTAGAATTGTACTCAATTTAATACATATAGGGGCCTATTAAGGGATTCTTGGCTGCTTTTGTTCTGATTTTTAAAACATTTCAAAATGATGTATTTTCAAGAGAGTATAAATTATGTCACTTTTGTGTACTATACAAATGAATACTGATCCCAATTTTGGAAATTCTTGATAAAGTTCTAGCCTGACTGTATGCTTATCACTTTGAAGAATGAAAGTAACTAGTGTGTTAGGTACAGTGTATCAGTGGCGTAGCCAGGTTTTCGAAACTGGGGGGGCCATAACATGAAGATGAACCGACAGAATTGTATTGAGTGCTGTATCGCCGCCCGGCCTGCGGCCGGCTTTACCGACGGACGCCTTTTTGAACCGACAAATTGGTCTTTAATGGGGGGGCCACGGCCCCCCCGGCCCCCCCTCTAGCTACGCCACTGCAGTGTATATGCACTTTTAAAGTTTGTGTCATGATTTATAATCTAGTTGCTTAGAATTTAGTTGCTATCTGACCATCCACCATATACACTGTAAACTTCCTTTTCAGCTAATTTCACAAGGTGTGTAAATTTGAAAAAAAAATGACTCTTTCATCTTGAAAGTTATTTATACAAGTTTGCATTCAATGTTTTGAATTTTCAAATTTATATCTACATGTATGAAATTACTAAGAACCATTAAAAGTATATTGTAACTTTGAAAAGTATATTACAGTTTTAATTATTAAAGTTTCATGTTGATATACTAAAAAAATAGTACTGCTTTGGGTACCTCTTTTACACTGGCCAAAACTTGCAATCAATTTAAGTTGAATTTTAAGATTCAATTTCAGTCAGCAAGCCTTTGATATTAGTTTGAAGTCAATAATGCAAATTACCCAATTTACACTTGCAACGCAACATAAATCGGATAAAAACATTTTTTTAATCGACTCAAATGTTTTATGACTCAAGTTTTAGTTAGTGTAATTGAGGTGAACATGTAAGTAAATTACCCTATTCACTCGTCTAATTCAACTATTTTCCATCTGACAATCTCCTTAAATTAACAAAATCCCCATTTCCAAAAGTTTGACAAATAGTCATACTCTTAGAACGACATTTCATTTAAGTTATTTTAACAATTTTAGGCACTGTAATATGAAAGTGCTCAACTGTAACGTGATCTAAATTCAAAAAATGAGTAGTTGAATTGGACGAGTGGATACTGTATTTATGTAAAACACATAATGTATTGATCAAGAAATCTGATTATAACCAACATTAATTGTTTTTTGTGCAGCTTAACTGGTGCTACAATTATAATTTATGAATTAAAGTCAGACAATGGTAACTTGGTCTTTGTGTGTATTCTATATAATTCAGGTTTTATGATCCATATCAGATATGAAACAAATTAAAGGTGCAATTCATGATTTTGATGTGACAAAAACCTTGCCTGTTTTCTAGCTAAATAAGAAGAAGAGTACATCATAAATATGTACTGAAAATTTCACCTGATTCCCACCATTCGTGTCCAAGTTACAAGGTTTTCAGCATTTTGAAAATCCCCATAGGCTACTGTGTTCTAATTACTGTCGGGGCCCCGACAATAATTAGAAAATGACACATTTTCTCACTTTTCTCAAAAATGCAGGCACATATGAAAGAATGGTTTGGGGATCGTAACATATACCAGTTGATGATTCTTATAAGCTAAAAAACTCAATTTTGATAGAGGTGACTTTGAGGGTGAAAAGTGGATCATGAATTGCCCCTTTAAACTATATTTGCGATTTTGAAATTTGTTTTATTTTTAATATATTTTATCACCTATTATTAAAAAAGTAAACTATATTGACCGATTAATTACATTATCATTTCATAATTGAGGTCCCATACTTCCTTTTGTAAGGAGACAGTTGCCCTCCCCACCCCAAAAAATAAATAAATGAAAAAGAGGACGAAAAGGGAAAGTTTTAAAAATAGTGTCATTAAGTTTTAACAAGGAATCACAATTTGAACCAGAAAAAGCTGCTAGCTAAATAATAGTTAATGGGGTTGTTCTAACTTGGAGCGGGGGGTTCAGCATCATTGATCCCTGACTTGCTTTTTGTCCCCCTTAGCTATTGGGGTTGTTCTACCTGATCCCCACCAGAGGGGTTCTGTATCATCGACCCCCAAGTTATCTTTGTCCCCCTTAATCTTTAAAATACCTGCAATGACAAAATCGTGAGTCAGTCACAAGCAACCCATTTCCATAGATGTACAATGTGTGCATGCCAGAAAAAATTTTAAAACCAAGAGATAGAGATTTTTAAACTTAGGCCGGCTGAGGTAGCCCTTCAACTAGCATAAACAGTTTTTGTACTCTATTTTTCAAATACATGTAATTGCATAAACCATATATAAAAGTATACATTTTAAAAGCAGATTTTTACTTGATGGTTATATCATTTTTTTAACCAAAAATATCAATTTTGGCAATAGAATACCAAAAACCATATTTTAGCCCAAAAAATGTCTGGAAAGCCTAACTAAAATTTCAGTCCATTAATGAAATTTTGAACTTTTTTGCTTTTTCAAATCATACATGTAGACTCTAAATCTAAAAACCGTAGTAGGAAGAGATTTCTCAATTTTTTGCCTTTTTATCTTATTTTCACCATCATGTTCAGGGTACTTTTTACCCCATTGTTACAATTTCTGAGAGCCTTTGGTAAACCTGGGATTCCAGAAAATTGCAATTGTTCTTGACTGTGCTCTGTATACACACATTTCCGCTG
>JXSR01S002600.1:60762-72763 GCA_000969725.1 Ophiothrix spiculata
TATAGATCGAAACCATTATCTCATAGATGTTTGACTATTCCAGCCAGGGATTAAGCAGGCGCTTCAAAGTGAACCTAATTAAAATCACCCGATCAAAGCAATGGATTTAGCTATAACAATGGATTAAGTTAGAGGCTGAGGCTCTACAGAAATTGTATAGTTCTCCGCACGATCCAAAGAAAAAGATAATCATCGCAGTGAATCTGATCGTGTTTTACAATCAATAATAACTGTAACGGTGGTTCAATATTAGCCTCAACACAGGCCTTCCGATGTACATACATCTATAGGCCCGAGAGAATCGAGAGTAACATGTCCCAAGTTAAAAGTCATGATTTCAAGAAATTGGAAAATGGTCAAAACAATTTGACCATCAAATGACAAATATAGGGTGGGGAAAACGTTTATTGACAAGAATGAGGTACTTGGTTATCTAAATAATCCATACTTTAAAAAAGATCAACCAAAAACGAACAAAATCACTCAATGCAAATGCAGTAAGAATCGTATTCCATAATGTGGTAAACAAAAACAATAATTGTAATGTATGATCAATGATGATGCACACTTCTACTTCTACGTTGAACGTTTATTGACAAGAATGAGGTACTTGGTCATCTAAATAATCCAAACTTTAAAAAAGATCAACCAAAAACGAACAAAATCACTTGTTAACTGCAAATGTAGCTAGGTAAACAAAAAATTAACAGTTTTTTTGATAATTATGAAATATATTTCATTTTTGAATTGAAAGAAATCTAACAAGCCATAAATGAGCTCTTTGAGACTTGTGGTTGCAGAGATACATCAATTTTATTGCTGGAATTTTTTGGCCCTATAACAATAGAACCAACTGTGCATGAAGTGGGTGATTAAGTCAAAAATCTAAATGGATCCAAGTAAATACTATAGATTGAGAAAATTAAGAATGATTTCTTTTTTAAGATTTAATGATATAGTTTTACATAATGAGGGGGAATATTTTGCTCAAATCTGGGTCCGAAGTGCGCCACCATTAGTGATATTGTATTTACTTGTAACTAGCTTTGTATGTAACTCGCTCAACTGTATCTACAACTCGCTTGTAAGTGAGATAATGTTTATTTGCGGATGAAGAAAAGCCTCTTTAGTGTTGATCAAAGTATAGTCAGACTTGTAAGTCTTTTTTTTTTTTTTTAAGTACCATGTAGTACCGGTAGCATAGGAAACTTTCTTCATTTGCAATCATTGAGTTTTGATTTTTTTTTTATTACAAATTGTAGGAAAACTAATTTTGGTTGAGTGAGAGGATGAATAAAGGGTTCGTTCATTCATATTTTCTGTGTGTAATCGCTTTATTTTGCCCGAGGGCAGGATGGCGCTCAGTATCGCGAAGCGATGCTCGCCATCCTGCCCGAGGGTAGGTTCACACATACCCTTTTCATGTATAAAATGTCAAAATCCGGGCTAAAATTGGCCATAAAACAGTCTTTTCTGTCCTGGTTTGTCAAATTATTCAATAGCACCCATAGCTTGTTTACCTGTCTTGAAGTTATCAAACGCACGCGCTACATCCCGCGTTCAGAGCCGACGCGCCGTTGTGCACATGGCGACGCAGAGCGTCGCGCAATCATAACATTTGCTATGCTGCATATGAATCAATGCAATGTTCATGCATGGCCACGTGACGGCTCTCGACGAATCAAAACCTCTGAAATTACGCAAGTATGTGTGAACCTTTGTGAAAAATTTTAGATGTGCATGTTGCATCCATATTTGGTTACGTATTAGCATGCTGCAGGACACATGCTGACAAAAACATCCTTTACATCTATCACTTGCTGTGTCACTGCTCTTGACCCATCAAAATCCCAGAAATTAATTTTTATTTCAGTGCTTTTTCCCCTCATGTTTGTTTGCTGTAAAACATTGTGCTCTTTGTAGAGCACCATAATCCATAATACATCTAATCATAATATAAGACAAACTCTTAATATTTGTACTTTGCAGGCAGTTAAATTCCTGATACAACAAGGTGCAAATATAAACCAAAAATCTCGGGATGGATTCACACCGCTGTGTAATGCTGCATTCTGGGGCTACTATGAAATAGTCGACTTCCTTCTGAAACATGAGTAAGTAATTGATTTAGTATTTGTGATTTTTTATCATATCTAAAATTCTTACTGCAAATCTTGGAATGGCACCAATATTACTTGTACATGTAATTAAAAGTGTACTGTGTTCGTACCTAAAACTATACAGCAGGATTCTAAAAATAGTGGTATAAACGCCAAATATGGCGCTTTGACTATTACTAGGAGTAGTATTACAGATTGGTGCTTTTGCTTTCTCAAAAACAAAGAAATACACTGAAAAACAGATGCATGTGGCGCTTTTGCTGACAACTTTCTCATTTTAATGTGGCGCATTGTGAGAATTAGTTGAGAACCCCTGCTATACAGTATCCAATCATCCAATTTAAAAAGTGATTTTCTGATTGTACATCGCTTTTACCATTGAGGTTTTTTCATACCTACATACCAAAAAGGGTTATACTTTGATGATGAGTCGACAAATCAAATACACTATTAAAGTTTAATGATTTGTCAAACCTTTGGAAGTGAGGATATTCATTGATTTCAGGTCTTCATCAGATGATAAATACCGTACTTGAAATGCATTGATGAGATGATATGGTATGTTGTGTGTGATTGATATAGTCCTTTACATGAATATTTTCCTGTCGTGAGAAACAATTCCATTCTCAAGAAGTGTGGAGCTGCTTACAGTGTTGTAAACAACAATTCTTTGCTTTAGAAATTGTTAAACAAATATTTTTGATACAAAATATTTGACTGCATACTTTCCTTCCAGTGCTGATATCAATGCCAGTAACAGTGGAACTCTGTGGACACCAACACATTGTGCAGCCTTTCAAGATCACGGTAAAGTGATCATGAAACTCTTGGAATATCAGCCCAATCTCACACTACAGGACAATAAGGGGAGGTATGATGATATCAAGGCTCTGTATATTATTAGTTATTTGGTGAAGTGTATCGAGGTATGATACAGGTATGGAAAATTATCAACCGTGAAGGGCCATATCCAGGCAAAGCGCAAATGAGCCTGGATATGACATTGAGCAGGCGAAAATTTCCAATATCATACCGACACTGAACCATACTGAATTTTTTGTACCACAAAGTTAATCTAAATCAAACTATTTTTTTCTGCAACCTAATTTAGCTTTATTTCAATTCAGTTCCCTGTAAACAAACCTCTTTTGATGAACATTTTACTCTACAAAACACCACACATCCCTATGAATCTGACTCGGGTATAATGTGTCTCGACATGCTCAGTGGCACGATACGAAATATTGAGTCACTGTTTTTTTCAAAATTATCCTTTGCAGCCATTTCATACATGAAAAATAAAAACAGGTTGATGGGTGGCCTATATGCACTCTTTATTTTTAAGTGATTGGGCCATTATACTTCACCAATATTGCTGTAAAGACACACCCATAGGTATTCAAACAGCATTTTTCTTTGTGATTTCTTGAAACAGGACAGCAGTAGACTTTGCCTCAGCTTTGGAGACCATCTGGCCTTTCTTTGCAGCAGAAGGATGTAAAAGAACACCAAAAGCAGATCTGATACAACTGGACATTGTCAAAAAGGTACGATCATCCCAAACTTTATTTTGAAAATTTAAAGAAAATCGCTATAATACCTTACAGTTAACTTGCTGTTATGATTTGATTGGTGATGAGTGTCTGTTCATAGGATTACTGATATTCATTTACTGACACATATTCTAGATGATCATGGGACTAACCGTTTTGTCGGTTGTTGTTGATTATAGGCAAAGAAACATTGGAAATAACATTAATTTATTGATAAATTTCTCTAAGTAGAGGTTTGTCAGAAAGCAAACACTTACAAAAAAAGAGCAAGAAATTGACTCTTCTGCTAGCTTTCCATCTAGAAAGAAGGACTGCTCTTTCACCACTCACACAATTGTCCATGGTCCTTCTTGATAACCATAGAGGCTTAATCTTGTCCATGAAAAAATCATAGGACTATTTTCATCAGTTTATTTTAGATTTGATTTACATTTGGCATACTATTTTGTTTTTGCACAGGTAAAAGGATTTGATCCCAGTATTCCCAAGTCTGACTATGCACATTTCTCTCGACCTGGTTCAGCTTACGTAATGAAATCACAGCCAATGAGGGGAGGAGATAATCAACGCAACAGGGATATGAACGCCGTAAGTATAGATTCTTCTGAAAGCAATGAGTAACTCTATTAAAATGGGTTGGCTGTAGTGTTCCCTTTAAGGTTTTTAAAAAAGCTTTTGCCATTTTCACCAATGTTGACAAAGTTGATGAGGTGCTTGTGCCACAATCACGCACTGAGGCTCAAAATTGGCTAAATAAATAAAGAAAAAACATCTTTTATTTTTCAAATCCTGTTGCGCCAATTTTACTACCTTTTGCGCCATACAGCCTTAACAGGAGTCACTGGTTGGCTGTAGCAACTTTATGCACTATCTACTGACTGATTATTTCATACCCCATTCTTTTATTCCCCTTTTCTCTTTCCTTTCCACATTGATTTGCCTTTTTTTCCCTCTCTTTTCCACCTTTTACTTCTTTTCTTTTCCCACTTTCCTTCTGAGGTTGCAGACTATGGACAGTCTACCTTCAAAATTATATAAGTATAGATAGTCTATTACCCTGTCTATTACTATTGATTAGCTGGAGTGATGTAGATCCTGGTCAGTTTCAAGACATGAGTGCTAAAAGATGCAGACACTATAATGGTATAGCCACACCCTTTAAATTAGGGTTTTAAAAATAGATCAAAAGTGCTTTGGTTTTATAATAATATTACAACACTATAAAATCACAATTTAGGGTATGAATCTTGACGACTGCCACTATGTGCAATACTTGTGTTGGATTTATTTTGTCAAAGGGAAAATCTTCTTTAAGGATACATAGCTGGACACTCATTAAGATACAGGTCAGTCCCCCTGGTATGTATATTTGAAAATGTGTGGCAATCAATATGTTGATGATATATTTGCAGAATGTTATATTCAAACAAGTCATGTGCTACATAATTAGCCAAATTATTATCAAGAGAACTGATGTTTCTTTCAAAAGCACCAATTTCTTCCCAGTGATATACACTTGGTTTGGTATTACAAATACAAATAATCACATCCTACTGCCTGACATGCAAGTACAGAGCAGAGTACAACTTGACAACAAGCATTGTTGAATAAAAGCTGGGTGGAACAGATCACTTGTTGTTGTTTTTTATTCACTTTACCATCAAATTAATTCTGGCACGCACAGTAATAATGAAACTTGTTATGAACAGTAAGCTTACTGTTTTTCATCAACAATACAAGTGAAATCTTGTTCTATGAAATCAGTTTGTATTTTCATTTCAAGTCATTTTACAATTGATATCCTTTTTCTCTTCTTTATTTCCACCAGGAAGCTGCCGCTCTATCAGGGGATGTTCTCGCAGAAGATGAAGCAGAGATTACTACTCAGATCAACTCTAACAATCCAGCATTTACAATATGGAGGACTTGAGCAAGTATTCACAAGGGTTTTATATTGCATCTGATCATCCACTCAGTATGTTACCATCTTTTAAGAGATGCATTCAGTCCTGAAAACCATCGGTGTGACTGGATAATCCAAGATAAATCAAGATGTTGGTATTGAGATTTTATTGTGACAATATTATGTCTCAAGTTTCATCACAAAACACATTCCTATATTGGTCTTACAATTGTATTTTAGCAATCGATCTTTTACATGAAGAACTTAATCTAGCATATGAAAGCGTATTTATAAAAGAGTATTGAAGTGAAGTGATATATTTGTATCTTGGAAACAATGTGTTGACACCACAAAGTCATGTATTTAGTATTCTGTTCCTAATATGGGCTATACCTTACTTTAAACCTATATGACATGGCTATCATAACACCTTTTTTAAAAGGTCATTAAAAAAAAACTAAACTAGAAGGGAGCTGAGCTACCAAATATCTTAATGATCATAAGCCATTTTAGAAAGTTTTAAAACAATTTATGGAGTTTTACCATTTTTAGAAAGAGAATCTCAAAATATACCATTGCCTATAAAGTTTTGATTATGACCATGAAGTTAACTCAACATTTGGGTCTTCAACCTTTGACACCTTGTATAGGTCAATTACAAAATTAAAATAATAATTATAAAAAAATCTTTTTGGTCTTAAATACTGCTGTTAAGACATGATATTGTTCAAGTGATGACAGATATATTTTAATGAATAAGTGAATGTTCTCAGTCATCCAGTAGTAATAAACATGAGATAAATGGTAAATCTGATTGGTGGACATACTTGTTTTTTAGCAAACCAAGTTTCGTGTTGTCCTTGCAACACTTTGTCAGGTTTTGACCAGCTAGATTGGTCACGTGACAGACGACTTGGGATGGTTTTGATGGCCTCGTCCCATGCATACCATAGACCTAAGTCAAACGAATCTCAAAACTCTGCGGTGTATTTACATATTAAAGACACTGGACACTCTATTAACTTTCAAGACTTCATCATCTTGGACAAGGAACAGTGGCACCAGAGAGGAATTAAAGAGGCAATTTGCGTGTGGATCCGTCATTGTACGCAAAGGGACTGCGACATAACCTATTGCATCAAAACCATCCCGAGTCGTCTGTCACATGACCAATCCAGAGGGTTAAAACCTGACTAAGTGTTGCAGGGGCAACACGAAATGTACTTTGCTAAAAACAAGTAAGTCCAGTAATCAGATTTACTTTTTCACTTGTATTTATTAATGCTTGACCTCTGTATGCATCATCATATTGACTGATCTTGTGTTGATTTCTTGATTTCCTGATCACTGACAGTGAGGAAAAGTTCTGGATCGTACGTCACATAGTTTATGTCCGAGCCCCAAGCCTTTAGCTTGTTTTTGCATCCAAAATATATTTAGTGGACAAAAAACCTCCTTTTACGGGCTGCCGGAACTATCAAATAGGGTTGTTTGGTTGGCGTTTTTTTTTTTCTGGAGGTTAACTTTGACCTAAAATAACCAAAAATCTTAATAAATTGGGAGACAAAATGAAACATTTTTACAAAGAAATTTGCTAAAAATGTTTAGCCTAAATTGCCAAAAAAAATGATTTTACATGATTTGGGCAAAGCAAAAACGGAAAAATCTTCCAAATACAAATTTAGGGTCTGTCGAGCCCGTAAAACTGGGGGGGGGGGTGGTTGTCACCTTACAGAGTGCTTCAAAACTCAGCAAGAAGCTGATCGCCCAGGACCGGTGGTTCTTGGTTGTTGCTATTGTGTGATTGAGTTTTGAAGAGGCCCCTTAGCTAAATTACACTGTACTGTGAATAGTAGGGGAGCGTGGCCGAGCGGTTAGAGCACGGGTCTCGTAATACAGAGATTGTGGGTTCGAGCCCCGGGCCGGGCGGTTTTTGTCTCCTTGTTTCCTTAGGCAAGAAACTTTACTCTACTTGCTCCGTGGTCGGACAGTCACGTAAAGCTGTGGGTCCCCTGTGCGAATGCTCCTTCATGGGGCGCTGCATACAGTGTATACCTGGTGAGTCTATACCATAAGTAATAGAAGATATTGTAGTAAGTAATTAGGGCATTAACAGAGAGATTGCAATTTTCACGTACACGTATACGGGATACAGAAACGTGAGCACTTTAGGGTCATTCCAATCTCAAATGTCACAAACATTACCAAAATGTTACATGTTCTTGACCTTCAATTCGAATGAGGTTTGGATATGTTCCAGGTACGCAGCAGCCCATGAAGATACCTCAAGCTCATTCAAATTCAAGGGCAGGATCGTGTAACGTTTTGGTAATGTTTGTGACATTTGAGATTGGAATGACCCTTTAGAGCTCACGTTTACGTAACGGTTTACGTATACGTGTGTTTTAAAGTTTCACGTATTCAAGGCGGGTGAATAATTTGAATTGAGGGCAGCAATACCATATAATAGAAAACGCGGCACAAAGATTGCCTAGATGCATGTTTCATGATGTCGCCCTCGCTCACGAGAAAAAAGCCATACTGAAATAATATATTTCAGATTGAGGGCGTCAAATCTTAATCTACAGTTCTGTCTGTAGCAGACCTTTTACATTTCATCACCATCCTTTATCAGGGATAATGAAGGTAATGCTTGGATGACATTCAATAAAACCCACGTAAAAAGACCTACTTCAAACGGTAATTTCCACATGACTGCCTTCTATTCACGTATCTTTAATCGTTTCCGTTCAGAAAATTGGCTTTCGCAAGCAGATGTGTAGAACGTGAACATTTCACACAGAAGTCAATGCAAAATCAGAAAACTCTCATTTACGGTTGTGTAAGGTTGAAGTTTGCAACCCAGAATCTTTACAACCAAACGCAATAAAACCTCGGTTATTTTTGGTAATGTATGTCTTGACATTATTGATGCACATGTTCATCTAATTTTGGCATAGCTTTCATTTAAAACAATAGGGCATATCGATTAAGTGATTAGTATCCACGTTAAAGTGAACGTGAAATTCTGCAATCCACGGTGTGATGTACTGTTCAAGCTGGTAATGGTTGGTTGACTTTCAATAGAACTCACGTTTTTGTTCCCGTTTTCGTTCGCGTTCTGGAAATCGCAAACTCTCTATTGTAGACGTAACTTTCACACAGATAGCTGCCTGATGACTCAACCCCATTTAATTGTGTTTTGTGTAACTCACAGAAAATAATTTCATGAAAATCCGTCCAAATATGTCACACCGTCCAATGTATTTTTTTATAGGACTCAATTTGTAAATGTGTATTATATTTCATTTTCACCACTAATATGGAAAGGGAATTTACGGTCGAAGAACATGCACGCTTTTCTGTGGAATATGGCATCTACAATTGAAGACAATAAATGAGCTTCTAGGCTGCGATCACATAGAAGTATAAGGTATATAGTATTCACTATATGCTCCCAGGAAAGGTACTCATATTTGAAATTAACGGGTATTAATTATCCCTGTCAATACGAATATGAGTGCTTACCCTGGGAGCGGATAGTGAATACCATATACCGTATACTTTTGTGATTGCAAGATTAATAACTTGATTATTGATATAACTGCAAAAACAATTTGCCATACAATTTGCTTAAATCGTTGCATGAATTGTGAAAAAGGGAAAAGGCTTTAAAATCCCCTTTTGATATTGATCCATAGCTTTGAAATTTGTATATTGTGTATATTAGTAAATTAATTGTAAAATATTTTGTTCATATATTTATCAAAATGAATAAAATAAATATTGTATAAAAATAAACTTGTCTCAAATTTGTCTTTTAAAGGTTTTAATTTATAATGTTAAATATTTTATCTACTATAGTTTGTGGATTTAATTTGTGAATGCGTCAAATTTTGCTTCAAAAGAAAGTTTCAAAAAAAAAGAAAAGAAGAAATTAGCGTTAGAGGAAATTTTCACACATCCGCAGGTCTTGCCTTCATATAATGCATATGTGATGACTCACCCCGAAAAGGGAGACTTTGCGACAGAACACTTTTCAAGATACATGTGAAAATAGGCAGCTAAAAATAAATAAAATAATAAGAATTTCCAGCAGATTTTCTGTTATAAAAATTTGATCGCCTTGATCAATCTTAACAAGCAAGGTGTCATTTTAAAGCTTAGAAAATGCTGCAACAAATGAAATGACAAAATCAAAATTGATAACATTTCCAAAAGTCCTCCTTTCGGGCTGAGCCATCACATATAATCGAGGCAAATAAGTCTGATGTTGGAATATTGATATTTTGAGTTACACCATGCCATAAGCACAAGCTGATATTGATCACCTTGTATTGAATGCAACAACCACATATGTGATGGCTCACCCCGAAAGAGGGGACTTTGCAAATCAATGATATAAATTTTGATTTTTTTTTTCATTTCATCTGTTGCAGCATTTTCTAAGCTAAAAAATTAAACCTTGTTAAAATTGATCAAGGCGATCAAATTTTACAACAGAAAATCTGCTGGAAATTCTTATTATTTTCTTTATTGTTTTCTTGACAAGTGGTCTGTCGCAAAGTCCCCCTTTTCGGGATGAGTCATCATATATTGTGATCAATTGGTTGAATTCAACTTCTCTCTTGACAAACCATAGCAATATGCTTCATCAAAGCATCTCAAAATGCCAAATACCTGACTGTCTGCCATAGCAACACAGACATCAAAAGAGTATATACTCTGAACCAATATAACTCACTAACAGTGTTCCTGTTAAGGCCGAATGGCGTGCCATTAAAGACATAGGAGCCAGGAAAATTGGTGCCAAAGGTTTCTGAATATGTGTGAAAAAGATTCTTTTCCTGGCTTTATTTGACTAATTTTGAGCCTCAGCTCATCATGATTGTGGTCTAAGCATCCCTTCAACTTTGTCAAAATTGATCGAATTGGCACCCGCTAAAAACCTTACTGATATTGATAATACCCAAATGTCATGATTTTATGACTTTAGCACCCCTCAATTTAAATAAGACAAACCAGTAACCAAGATTTTACATCACATAAGGATGGGTATCTGTTTTATTGCTTGCATTTCGTAAATCAAATCACTATAGCACAGTTCATATATTCAAATAATGCTATTATGCAAATTGCACTATATTGAAATAATGGAATTATGCAAATTGCACAGTATTCAAAATTATAGCAGTATGTGAATTGCACTGAATTTAAACAGTGCAAGATTCAAGATCTTTCAGCCTTTTGAGTTGATCATACATGCACAAATTTGTAATAAATATATTCATACACATTTAAAAGTAGCTTAGAAGATACTTATGTTTGTTTGCTTTGAACTTACAACAAAATCAAAATTGCACAAACTCCTCTAAAAATTCCATATAGTTCACATATTTTTCCAAAGTCTGATACGCTGCATTTTACATTCAGCTCTGTGATTCTACCACTAATAGGCTTATAAGTAGGAATCCAAAATACATCTAAATTCATATACCCTGTAATTCAGTAAGTACTGCTAGAAAGTCCTAAAACATCACTTAATAGAAATTTAAATTCTAAATAAACAGTTTTTAGAATGCAATAACAATACACTTGAGCTACTGCACAATGTCACAGATCACTCAATATTATCAAAAAACAGTAAAACTGACACAACCAATCATTAGAGTAAAAGTAGATGTACTTGAACATCTTTCTAGAAATATCTTTGGTTTTCTACATTAATTTCTATATTTTTGTACAATATTACACCATAAAATACAAAATGGATGACATGGTTACTGCAATCCATATGTGCAAAGTCATTTTTAAGAGCAATGTTTTTTGTTTGCCTGTGTTATAATTTTGTTACAAAATTTCACTTTCTTAACTGGCATATCTGATATGGCACATTTTGTATTTTTTCTTTCTTCGATAACTTACATCTATGAATGAATTCAAAAACAGCTAAATCTACAGATTCCATGGTTCAAATTTAAGACAAACAGTTTTTGATCATTTCAACTATATAGTCTATGACTTAAAACCTAATAATATTGGTATTCTCGAAATGATTGACAATAACTAATCCAAACAGAGATATCCTATTGAGTTAAGCAAAGCTTTTATAATTATTTATTTTGCTCATTTCTATTCATTGCGAATGTAGGTCATATCGACCGATTTCCATGACCATCTCGACCGTTTTTATTAATGGTTTTTTTCATTTTTCCTTTTCACTTCTTTATATATATTTATATTTCAGTTAAAATATGTTCTGAGCTGTCCGATTTCCAAAATAATCGGACAGGGATATCGGACAGGATACGAAAATCAGATTATGAACATCATAATAATGATAAAATTGGATGGATATTTTCGCATGATACTCATAGATATTGGTCTCGCTATGAGTTTTAGAAATATCGAGCTCGACGCTGCGC
>JXSR01S002602.1:28649-42543 GCA_000969725.1 Ophiothrix spiculata
TTTTGGGAGCCAAACCTGCTCGATAGTTAAGGAGGATACTGAGCTATGGTTCACTGATGATCCAACTCCGCTCACTAATCGGGAAAACTGGATTCCAGAAATTTTGGATCAACTGTTGCAAAGACAAGAATGCTGTAAGTCTGTTTTGCATTGATGATGATGATAAATAATGAGGATGATGTTTATTTTCTATAATTAATCATATACAATACATTTCATACACATAATCGGAGAAGAAAGTCGAAAGGAAAATATGTCCCCCCTTACCACAATAGCAACAAACGATTGTTTTTTATATTGTTTTGTTTCTTTAAATCAAACAGTGCCAGATACATAGACTCATAAGTTTTTTTTTCATCATTTTCTGCCCAGATACAGTCAGTTTATACAATTACTCAACAGAATCGTTAGAACCTGCAGTTTGTATTTCATTAATGTTAGTATTTTCACATCAACTTATATTGAATTATATTGAATTATTATAAAAAATGTAT
This sequence comes from Ophiothrix spiculata, assembly GCA_000969725.1. Taxonomy (NCBI): domain Eukaryota; kingdom Metazoa; phylum Echinodermata; class Ophiuroidea; order Amphilepidida; family Ophiotrichidae; genus Ophiothrix; species Ophiothrix spiculata. The sequence goes on from JXSR01S002602.1 coordinate 29,144, forward strand.
TTATAAATACATTTTTTAAAAACTTTTACTTTTTGCAACTTGATTGATATATTAAAAAAATTCATAAGATCGGACCTGTTGTTCTGACGAAATTGGTACCAAATAGGCCTAATGTTACATTTCTTCTGTGTTAGTAAGTTTGCCTATTTTGTGTGTGACAGTTTTGAATTTTGCATCTTTTAGTAAAGATGTTTTCAAATATTTCGGACAATAAGTTAAAATGATAATTAAAAGTTTAGTTCTAAATACAAATCCAATAAAGTGAAAAGCACTTACGGGAAATATTTCAACTCCTGTCAGGAGCCTTTGTCAATCTCAGACTTGTATTGGTGAGTTTATAGACTGGCAACCTTTGACGACTTCGTAATTTCGTGCGTAAAAGTTGCTTCGCGTATAAGGTAAATGCCGTCAGCATTAGTGGAAAAGCAAATAGTATTTTCAAAAGCGCTAAATAGTACTTTCAAAAGTACTATTTAGCGCTATATATTACTTTTTAAAGTACTATTTAGGGCTTTCCTTGATCTGTTTGAAATCATGTGATCATGTTTTAACCAATCAACTCTGTTAAATTTACTAATGCAGCATACAATAACTAATAACTAATAACTTGAAAGAAAGATTGATTTCAATTTATTTTTAAAAATGCTCAAAGTTTTGCATTGTTTTAATGATTTTTCGAGGGAGTCCCAAAACCTAGGTCCACAATTTCTAATAGCCTGGTTTGAGAAAGTTTTCTTTGTTTTATATATAACATAATCTTGTGCATTTCTTGTTGCATATTTATAGTTCTCAGCATGCTTAATGAAACACTGTCTAAATAGAGCAGGTAAATCATCAGTATGATGTTTAAACATAAATATTCCAATAGTTAACAAATAAGTGTCATATACATTGAGAATCTCATAATCCAAAAACAGAAGACCAGTGTGGCTTCTGTAGTTCTTATGTGGTATAGTTCTCATAACCCATTTCTGTAACGTAAGTATTTTATCTAAGTACATTCTACTTGCGCTACCCAAAATTAATATTCCGTAGTTAATGTAGGGGAAAAGGAGTGAACAATACAATGTATATAATATATTAAAGTTTTGTCATTATACCAATATTTCTTGAGATGGTCTTTGTTATTGCATTAACGTGATTTTTCCATTATAGTTTTTCATCTATTGTAACTCCGAGAAATGTTGTTAAACATACTCTTTTTATCGTCACTTTGATTTTCAGCGTCATTGCTATTTGCATCGAAATATTTGCTTGTATTATGACGTGTTCCAAACACCATATAATTTGTTTTACTTGCATTTACAGATAACTTATTGGCTTTGAACCAATTGCAAATTTCATTTAGTTCTTTGTTATTGATCAGAATTTGTGATTCTAAATCAGGATGGGAAAAGAGGAAGGTATATCATCAGCAAATAGAATGAGTTGAATTTACAGTATCGTTAACAAACAGTTTGAATATCAGAGGGCCTAAGATTGAGCCTTGAGGAACACCACATTTGATATCTTTGTGTTCAGAATCTTGCATTTAGTAACTTGGTAACTGTATTCTCCATTTGAAGTATTTGCTGAACCAGTCAAGTTTGATGCCTCGAAAACCACAGTGTTCTAATTGACACAACAATATATTATGATCAATCGTATCAAATGCCTTTCATAGGTCTAAATATATACCAATTGTACTTTCATTCCTTTCTATACTGCTTGTGTTATTTTGTCAACTAGATCAATGATGGCCATATAAGTTGAGTGTTGGCGTCTAAATCCAAATTATTTTTCATTCAGTGGCTCATTCTCCGATAAAGTGTGCAACTTTGCCGTTTTGGTGTCGCTCATGTTCGTGTTGCTTGTTAAACGTTGTTAAGCCTATTACAAATGATTTGATTAGTTTAGGTAATACATTCGAGTCACATTAGTAACAGGTGTGAAGCTAAACATATTAGCATTCCAGGAAGGTAGATAACGATAAATCTGAAAATGCAAAATCTACAATTTCCCCATGTTGCCAGCCATACTTTTTCTGTTTCATGAGCTCCCGTTCCTAAAATATTCGAGCATATCAAACATAATGCACACTATATAACAGCCCGTAATAGGTATTGATAATGACATATAAAGTTTATTTATATTAAAAATTTGATATAGCATAAGAGCTTTTTGAAACGTGTCGCCAATATTGCAAACAGATATGTAATTTCTAAATTCGATAACAAAGTGTCAAAATAAATCTGTTGATTGATGATTCCGCATTAGGTTTATCAAACAAACTTGAGTGTTGCATAACATATATTTTATATAGAATTATACATTTACAGTAACGATTTACAAGGATATTAATATAGGTTGTCCCGGACGATTTCAGCAAGTATGCACATCATTTTGTAATGGACGCATGCGAAATCGAATGAACATTCACAATCCCCATTTCAATTTAGCAATTAACCATTCTATTTCCAAAACCCAACTTTCCAACGATATAAAAATCAGTGTACGATTTCGCGAATGTGCATTTAATTTAATGTATTGAAAGATCATTTTCGCGCGAATTCGAATGCACATCCCCAATCAACTTATCTATTGAAAACCAATCGTTCTAATATCTTGGAAAATTAAGGCAACATACCGTATATATGGGACCGTTAGTTGGAGAACAATTCGCATTTTCTTGTTTATATATTGGGATTACTTTTGCAATTTCTAATTGAAATTGATATAGCACGCAACCAAAGCATAGCGAGAGATTGAATATATTAACCAATGGCTAAGAAATTTCTTTTGAAACATTTTTAACGATACAATTTTCTATACCATCATGCCCTGTACTTTTATTCTGATTAAATTTAGATTTCATTTTGATTATTTCTTCCTCTACAATTGGCTTGAAAAAACAGTTATTTTGGTATGGATTATTGAGATATGTGTAAATGTTTTTGCCAGAATGTTGGATGATCTTTACTAATTCGTATCCAATGTCTACAAAGAAATTATTAAATGAATTAGAAATTGTAACAGGATCAGTAATGGTCTCGTTGTCTTCAGGGTGCACTATTGTAATTCCATTGTCTATCTACTTACATGTAAATAGGCCCTTACAAAAACGTCTGTATCTAGCTTATTAGCGATCCGATTTAGTCCATCTGCCATTGATCTTGTAGTTCAAGGTCGGTTCTTTCAAAATTCTTGAAAACAAATGGTGGTAGCCCGGCTCGTTTTCCCGCCCCGGTCACTCGAAAAACCCGATGTAGGTACCAGATAACGTCGCCTGCTTTTAAATGTCTTCAGTGTTCCTAGGGGAATAATTAAATAAACATAGAATGAAACCCTAAAGTAGATACTTCATTTACCCATTACTTGGCAGGAGAACGTTGATTTTTCACACCGCTGAAACACAAATACATTGACGCATAGTTCATATTCAAGAGTGGGCTTGATAGTTTTGTTTTGATACTGACATAAAGTGTTTCTAGATACGTTTTCACCTGCGTTTTCAGATGTTTTTCTGAGTTCCGCGCAATATGATAGACCATTTTTTATTTAAGAATATGTTATCAGGAAGATGATTTTGTCCATGCACAGCCACTTATTTGTACTAAAAAATTATGATTTGTGGTTGCAGAGTTATTGATTTTACAAAGGTTTGCCAATTTTTTTGGAAGTGAAGAAAAGAGAATTTCAGTTGTGTACAAGTTATGTGGACATCCATGCACACTCAAGATTTTTTTTAAATATATCTGTTAAATCAAATGTAAATAAACAACAAGCGGCAAAAATAATGACTGTTTGGGTGTAATTTCTGCGCCTGTTCTTCCGCCTAAAGCAATTTTGATCAGCTCTTTATCATGCGGAACTAATCATCTTTAAACATCCCGCGCATGTGTGGGCGCAAAAAGCTGCAAAATAACACCTGTTGTGTGTGTAATATACATTCAGACAATTAAAATATTGACCAAATTACTCTGTGTATTGACAAGAGGTGTAACTGGATTGGTACCGTGACCTTGCTTGGCGAAAATAAAGAAACTAAAAGATTTATCCCCTATCCTGCGGTCTCCAAAATTAGTTAAATTAATTATACAAAAACCTTCATAACTTTGCAACGGAAGGTCGGATTTGAAAAATTCAAACGGGTTTGGATTCTTTAGATCACCTGCTTTTATTTAAAATTCATTTGAAGCAATTTGATTCATAATTTAAAAATTACCTGAAGTGTCTACCTAAAGTCTTCATTTTTTAACATTTCTTGATAAATAGTCTGTCCACACAATGAGCTACAATAAAAAAAATCATATATCTTGGTTTTATACCCTTTCCGATCAATTGTTGTAAGGTTCTATCCCACCTTTGTCAAATAAAAACACGGAAATTATACAGGGTGGGCCCGGCGCAACCATATTTAGGATACTGCTACCTTCATTTTTGGTTTCCATGCTTTTGTTTAATCATTTCTTTAGCTCTGAAACTTATTGTAGAAATGCTTACGTTTACATTTGCGGATCAAATTATTCACTTTGTTCCTGTATAATTTGAACTTTATTAAGTTTTGCTCCGTCGGTTTTGAAATATATTGTTTGTATAACCTATTTTTAACATTATGCTTTTTAGTATGCCGTTAGTGAGCCAAGGTGATTGAGGAACTCTTTTCCGATTTATTCTATTTTTTGCACCGGTATACATTTGTTATATAATTCATTGAATTTGTCAGCAAAAGAATTGTCATTATCATTAGCATTTACGCCATCTAATATTTTATTCCGATCAACTCTAGACAATGAATTTTTAAGTCTAGCAATATTGTTGGTTTTATGTTTTCTAATAAATAAATATAAGTATATTGCATTTTTAAAAGAAAACAGTTGGAAAATGATCAGTAACATGCGTTACAACTGAAGGGTGCTTTTTTGTCCAACGGCTGCCGGTGTAATGAGACTGAGTGTCCCCCATAACCAGGAGTCCGGGTCTAATTGAACTACACGGAATAAGTCGCAATCGATGATTTATTGATCGCACATGTACAAGTACGCTCTACACAATTTAATAGTAGCTAGGACATTTCAGTCACACGGACGCTGTATTTCATTACACCGGCATGCTAGATTTTGAAACCTTCATCAAGATTGTTCTGACGCTCATTTTGCCTCATATTGCAGGAGTCGGGAGTCCTTATCCTGACCACGATCAGATGGTCGTAATTTATTGTCCTGAAGGAACATTATAGAATATAATTAAACCAGAATTTTCCAAAACTCACTAAGTCCAAGGATTAAGCATGTTTCTAAATAAGTATCTGATTGTGTGTGTACATTGTAGTGCTTGTAAGAATATTTGGTCAATGTGACGTAAATTATGATCATTAACACTGACCTTTGACAACAAATTCAACTCACAAAATCAGCAGTATAATAGATTTATAATAGTCTTTGCAAATAAAACATGTTGCAGCTATTGGACTAAGTGAGTTTTGGAAAAACACTCTTCAGTTATTCTTGTTTTTACACTTTTATTACAGTTTGTCAAAATATTATCGATTGTTGTTGCCGATGTTTCAGTAATAGGCCTACGAGTCGGTTTGAGAATGGTGGGAATTGTGTAATGCGAATAAATCAAGTCTAGGAAGTCATCTGTAGGCTTATGTATACCATCTTTTAAAATAACTATGTTATAATCCCCGAGAAAAACATATTTCTTGCTTTCTCTAATTAAAGTTCGTAAAATTTTTTCAAATACGGTGTTGAAATTACCAATATGTGAACATGTTGTATGTGCCCTGTATTATAAAATTGGTTTCTATAAATTTTATATAACAAGCAAGTTATGAAAAAAAATAATATTTTGTAACCTTAAATAAACTGCACAATACAGCATAATGTTTTATTCTAATCATTAATGTGCTTTATAGGATAACGAGACCAGTGCTGCATATCTTGATTTTCTCCCTACTTTTATTTCACTGCTGTTTATGGGTTAGCACGGTATATTCTCGGTTAATATCATATTTTACTTAGAATATCGAAGGAATAGCTATTTCTACCGATACCATCATGCCTATTAATGATAAATGTATAATATGTTTTATATAAACTAGTTAAACAATGTCACATGGATATTACATGAAAATTTTTAAATCATATCTTCATAAAAATGAAAAAACTTAGTCTTACAACCGGCCAAATAATATGGATTGGTTTGACAAAACTGTATGATAGAGAGCTATTTTTTTGAACAGCAAAATTTGCAGTACCGTCAATTATGTCAATTTTAATACCTGTGATAGATACTGATATTGAATGCAAAGATGAAGGCGGTATAAAATATTTGGAAACTTCTTTACTAAAAGATGCAAAATTCATAACTATCACAATAAGCTAAATTTGCAAAAAAGTCACATTACGTCGTAAAAGAATCACAAAACAATTCATGTAAATCAACATAAAAGACCAAAATTCAACTGGGCAAGGTTGCAAGATGTTCCCACAAAGAAAAGTTTCAACTTGAGTTGTCTAACAAATTCGAAAACCTTCATATCAGTTACTCAACAACACCAATTACGAAGTGATACGAATCATTTGCAAAAGCTGCTGAAGATCTGGCTGAGGAGGTATTTGGTACATGCAGACTATGCGGCATGCTAAGCTGGGTGTCCATTAATACCAAACTGTTGAAAGCACAGCGAGATGAGACCAAATTAAGGAAGGCACTTGCTATCCAAGCCCAGAGAAGGATGGACGAATCTCAACTCCACTTTTAATGCAGTCAGGGCCACTCGTTCGATCCAGCGTGTAGTGCTTTGAACGATCACGCTCAATGCAGAGATGCATTCACGCTCGATGAAGAGAGATGTCAAACGCACACACGTTTGGTCAACATTTTGCGTCACTACACTGTGCCATTCAAAGCTACACTGATTGTTTTTCATTACTATACAGTACATTGTTAAAGTTTTTACCGAGTCAAAAACAAAAATCACCGCGTCATTTATTTGTGGCAACAGCAAAAGCATCGTTGTACGTCGCAAGTACGCAATATTTAGCGTGGCCGCTTGATTGAGCGTTGCCAACATGACTCCTAATCATGGGTGATTAACGCAAAGTTGGAAAATTCAGGGCAAAGTTGGAACTTCTCATTTTCAGGAGTTAGAATTCATCCAAATTGCAATTAATTTCACATCTGAACAGATATTTATGTTTAGCAAAATGTGTTTTTACTGTCTGTAGGGGTGGTTAGTCTTCGTTTTACACAATAACACAATCGGAAGCACAAAAATCATCTGCCGCGGTCGTCAAATGATTGGCTAAATCCGGAAATGGATCTGAACTAGAACATATCGCTACGTATTCTCACTAGTATTCAAAAGTATCTCATTGAATACTAGTGTACACTGCTGACGTCATATTATTTTGGCCGATTGAATATTGGTGTGAGCTGCTCAGGACCTTCTAATTAACGAACAATCACACTCTCTTGAGGAGACAACCGCTAAAGACATCCGAGGTGGTAGCAATGCAATGGCAAATGCAAGTCATGGCTTCTGTCCAGAGGTAGACCACCGGCACCATCGTCCCTTACCCGAGAAAGGTTACCTGAGCATCATGACTAACTACAGAGGAATCTCTCTTTTGTCAAAAAATGTACAGTAAAGTACTTCTGAACAGAATAAGGGATGAGGTAGACTCCATTCTGCGAGAAAATCAAGCAGAATTTCGACCAGAAGAATCCTAGAAGGTTTTGCAGATTATCAGCTTCCACTAGTTGTTACCTTCATAGACTTTAAGAAGGCTTTCGATTCAATCAACAGGTAATGTTCTCTATTTTACGTCACTACTGAATCCCAGAAGTTGTAGTCAATGTCATCTATACGAGAACTCCAAAAGTGATCTTAAAAGGTGTTAGTCACTTACTTGGTGCGCATTTCGGAAAAATGAACAACTCTGGAAGAGCTCACATATAATTGTTGCAACCAAGGTTAAGTTGTTCAATACTACATGTGATGTGTAACCATACTTCTTTACGACTATGAATTATTGATGATCTTCCAGGATATGGAAAGTAAAATCAATGCATTTGCCCCCTCATCCTATACAGTCATGTTGAGTATAAAACGCATCAATCATATCGCAGACAAGGACATCTATGGGATGGCCAACACTCAGCCCCTGATCCACCTGGTGAGACAACGCCAACTGAGGATTCCTTGATCACATCCTCTGGATGCCAAAAGAAGAACCAGTTAGAAGCTATGCTCTTATGTTTCAATCATCGGCAAAACGACACCTGGCCGTCCGCACTCTTCATACCTGACCTTTGTACAACATTTATTGGGAGATAACGACGGAGCAATACAGGAACAACAGATTGCCGCTTTTGCTGACCTTGTAGCCGCCTGCTTTGCAGCCGATGGATAATGATGAACTCAGCGTAAGCAGTCAGAATTCAGCTCGCTGAAATATCGCCTAGTTTATTTTTTTATTCATGAAAAATGACATGAAATGCCGTTTTTTACATGCGTATGAATATTTATGAGTTCTGATACCCTAGTTTAAAAAACCTGTAAACTCACCAAAGTAGCTTAGAATCTCAAACCAAACTTGCACTTAGAAGCATAAATGAAAAATTTGGAAATATAAGTGTCTTTTCGTGTGATTTTGTAAGTGTTTATTTTCCTCGAGTGAGGTCAAAGGTCTTTGCGTTTTACCTAAAATCTACGGTTCTGGACTTAATAATAATATTTTAGCCACTTGGTCAAAAGAGAGCGACAACACTTCTTTAACCCTCAAAGAGCCGGGCTTTTTCGACCCATCCGCCCCCCCTTCCGATCTTGGAAACCGATTGACGAAACATCAAGTGTAGGGTACTGGTGGATAGCTAGGACACTCACGAGTCCATTGGTGCCAAAAATTGAAATCGGACCTTGTATGACGTCACAGTGACGTCATAAGTGACGTCGCGTCGAAAACCGTGAAATTCACCAAAAATTGCCAAAATCATGGTTTTTCGCTATTGTTTCGAGCAAAAGTTGCAATTTTTATCAGTAATGTGTGTCAAAGTATACTTAGGCATGTTCTTACTCCAAATAAATCCAATAAATACAATAGTGAAAGTGTGTGCTAATAACAAAAAACACGATTTGTATGTAATTTGCATTGAAAATCAGTTTTTGGTCAGTTTTTCGTTTGACCAAGCGTGCCATTACGGAACGCGACGTCCCAACCCTAGGTCCGCTTTTCACAAAAATGGTCTTAAAATAAGCGCAAAGCTTAAAGACAAAAAGTCAAGAAGTTTCAGCGCGTAAAAATAACAACCGGCGGAGGTATAAAAAAAATCGGAGAGGGGGGGGGGGTGCGGATTCCGCTCCCAGCTCTTTTAGGGTTAACAGATTTCCTAAAACATTTGCGATAATTCTGCGTAAAACACGTATCACGTAAGCAAATGTAACGCCTGGTCCAAAGAGGTCAAATAAAGCATCACATTTCTACGCAAAATATCATATAACCCCGGAAGTGATCAATTACGCGGCATTGTGTAGGTACATATAGGTAAAACACCCTCTCGATTTCAGTGAGATCTCGATAGTGTAGTGGATAGACTATTCGCTTTTGATGCAAGAGGTACCAGTTTCGAATCCTGACGGCGCTTTCTTTTTTTTTTTCCCATTTGAAAACAAAGTATTATTTTTTTCCATCATATTAGATTGATATTCCTTCAATAAACTATTTTTACACAAGAATTTCTATAGATAAACATGATAAAATCATTTCCCAATACCCGTATTGAAACGATATGCACAGTCTGAGCACATGTCCCAGTCACACGTAGATTACACGTGGTATGGTAAATGACGTCAGATTTGCCTGATATAGCCCAAAACCTTCGATAGGTGTGACTTGTCGTTTACGATGTTCGCTGTTTATATCGGGATAATGTGATGACCGACATCATGTCCCTTTCGAATGTTTAATTGTACCGAATTTTCCCTCGATTTATTTGCTGTTTTAAAAGTCTTACAGGAAAGATATATATTTCAAATTTCATATATATGATGTCTGAGATCTCATCTTGCAGTTTGTATAAGCCATTTTACATAAAAGAATTTAAAACACGCTACACGTTTATATCAGATTTGACCTCAATAGCTTAAAATTGACATTTTTGTTTAAAAATGTAATGAAATGAAATTTTTTTATTCTCCACTGTCAAAAATAGACTTATCTTATTGAAAAAACTCTAAATATTTTTTTCCACATCTTCATTTTCTATTGGAAATTAACCCCCTTGTGATTATAGAGGTTCGAAGTCCAAACTATCCGACAGGTCACGTCGAGAAAAAAAATCTGATGAGCTCATTTGCATAGGTTCTTAGTACTAGCTGTAAGTGATTCATATAGCTGGTTGTTAATGTAATATAATCGTGTGTTAGGAATATTTATGAAAACTAATGTTTTTAAGAGTTAATGTAAGTAAACGTAATTAACAAAGTAGGGTTGTTAGAACACCGCCCTGAAAGGTTAATAATAACTAGAAACGTTTTTCGTGGTGTTAAATGCTATACAGCGTGAGTCAAAATGAAGTTGACCGATATTAAAAACTGTATAACAAAGGAATTACTGATATAAAAAAAGAATGAAGGAAATCGATAATTCGTAAGAGAAGTTATGCTTGTTTTAGTAAAAAAAACCCAATTTTTCAAGCTATTCATTCTTTTTTTTTTTTTAAATAAGCAGAAGAGTCTGCACATTTTCAGGGGGGCTTAACAATTGTTTTAAATATCATTAGTTTTTTTGTTATACAGTTTTGAATTTCGGTGAACTTAATTTTGACTCACGCTGTATTTTAGGCAATTTTTGTCATGTTGAAGCTAGTTCCGGTTTTAGTTCGGGAAAATACCGACGGAAGCATTTTTCATTTTTATATTTCCATGGACAAACTTAGCATTTTATACTGAAAAAAATGACTGAATTATGTTTGTAGAACTAGACACTTCAAGTGATTTTTAAATTATAAATCAAATTCTTACAAATAATCTGTAGATGAAAGCAGGTGATCTAAGGGTCCAAAACCGTTTGAATTTTTCAAATCCGACCTTCCGTTGCACAGTTATGAAGGTTTTTTTTATCGCTATAGTTTTGGAGACAGCAGGTCAGGGGATAAATCTTTTACTTTCTTTATTTTTGACTAGCGAGGTCACGGCACCAATTACAGTTACACCGCTAGTCAATATTTTAATTGTCTGAATGGATATTACACACACACACACACCAGGAGATATTTTGCACCCACACATGCGCAGGGTATTTAAAGATGATAATAATTTGGCGGAATTGCAAGTAGAGAACAGGAGCAGAGATTTTACCCAAATAATCGTTATTGATTCCGCTTGTTGTTTAGCTAAATGTGATTAAGCAGGTACATTTAAAACATTCTTGAGTATGCATTGATTTCCACATAAACCAGACCCTTAATTCAATGTTGCACCGGCTGTAATCTGAGGATTATTCCACTAAATAGAACCTGTCGACTCGGTAATTTTTCGATTATTTACTACATGTCCTGTGCGTATTTGTTCGTATAGACTCGTATCTTGTAGTATAGCCTTGTGTTAAACGGCTGTAATCATTAACCTTTTGTCACGCCTATCACAGACCTATGATTATATTACCATGCTAGGTACGAAAGCCTTCGGCTTTGAAAACTGTACGTTGTAAAAGCCATTAATCCATAACTATGCAATTTTATGCATCCGTAAATTATAAGAATGGCATAATAGGCAAGGGGTCCATACATTTTGTTCATTGCAAGGCGGGGTGCCAGCAAATACTCAGACCCGACTATGATGGGATTGTATTAATTATATTAATGGATGATATTATCTCAAAGTTGCATTAAAAACAACAACAAGGCGAGTTCTGGATATGATGCAATGATTGGAAAGCATGCACTGACAAGACTAAAATATGGTCTCTAAAAATAAATAAATGTGTAGTGCTCTGGCATAATGAGCGGAAAGTCGCGATTGAAGATTTTGAATAAAATATTATGAAACGATCAAATTTCGTTTTTTGACAGAAAACAAATAAATGCATTAGTGTTAACCTATATTTTGCGTTTTGAAGGTCAATTACGCCGGGAAGTGTAATTATTCACGGATAATTGATCGCGTTTTGATATTATACACTATAGTAAACAGTAACTTTAAAATCGATTTGCGACAGTTTTTTACTGCCAGATTTTGAGTGGACTATAAGTATGACATATTTTATATCATTCGAAAGCTGAAATTATATAGAATAAAAATACGCCATAAACTCAATTTTGAAAATCGCGACTTTCCGCTCATTTTGCCAGAGCACCACTCAAATGGTATAATACTAGTATTCGAAAAAAGAAAAGAAAATGCAACATTATGAGCCAAATATGGACCATTTCTTTCAGTGTAATGTGAAAATGCTGGTTCAGTGAAGATTCATTCCCGCATGAACTTCAAGTTACGCACGAGACATCACTGATATGGCTATTATTTAATACGCCATTGTTCAAAACCACAAAAAAAGCTGTATTGAAACTCTGGGATAAATTCCCCGGGATAAACCATATTACAATGAGCATATAGCAAGGTTTAGTAGATAATTCAGCCTATAGGGCCTGTAGGCCTAAATTGCAGAATTAGAAGTGCGAGTCTCCCCCCCCCCCCCATGGGTTACGGCCATTCCCAGGCCGGGGAAGGGTTAGGAATCGATAAAAGAAAGCTGAAGAATATTGGGCCAATTATCAAGTGTATAGAAATACCGGGAGAAGCTTCCAAGGAGGTGTAGGTTTGGAAAAAGAATGTATGGATACTTTTGAAAGTAATGATGAGCAATATGAACAATAAAAAGATCGCGTCTTGAGTACTGTGGGTCGGTTACATTCATTAAGAAAGTATGGTCATATTGTTACGAGTAAGATATGCAGCATGATTATTTTGGTTAGGTGATATGACATCAAAAGTATTTGTTGTGAGTGTTAAAAGTTGGTAAACTAAAAAAGAACATGAAGTCTTACTACTAGTAACTCCATCGTAAAGTAGCATTATCGATTGTCATATTTTGCAGATATCAACGAGTGTGACTCCAATCCTTGTAGAAACCAGGCCATTTGTCATGATAGGATTGGGCGATATATCTGCCAATGTAAGGAAGGATGCGAGGGCGTAAACTGTGAAATAGGTAAGAAATAATAGTCTTGAATGCCCGAGATAAAGTTTGGCGAGTACATCTGTCAATGTAAGACAGGCTTTGAAGAGTAACGTTACTGGCCGATTATTCTGAAAGTGGTCCTAAATGTGGCCAAAATGAAATAAACAACGGGTGATTTTCATAATTATTTTTGTTTTCAACAATGACCAAATATTCAATATCAGCCTTAGT
>JXSR01S002603.1:14492-25013 GCA_000969725.1 Ophiothrix spiculata
TTTTTTTATTATTATTATTATCGCGATAGCATTTTCCAATCGAGAAATATGCACCATTTTCCGCAAGATAGGAAAATCCTACAGTTTTTGTCACTTTTTGTACATGAAGGTTATTCAATTGGAGGTGGTAATGTAGGAGGAAGAGAATGGTAAACAGTTGAACACAACTTTACTTAGTCTCTCATCATGCTCATTCATACCGAGACTATACGGACTTCATTTTTCAAGAGCAGCAAGAAAGACTTTTTTAAATCTTCTAAGTATCAGATATCGATTGGTTAAAATTACCCAGACGTTTACATATAATATGAATTTTGTTGCAATTAAATTATGTTTAGGTGCAAGTGATGCTGCAAAGTTATGTGTAATTTGCATCAAATCCAAAGTATGGAAAGAGTGTACTATTATTATTTATGACTTAGACAGCACTAGAGATATTTTTGATATTTATATTAGAGTATCAAATATTTTATCAACCGAAATATTTGTTAATAAACTGTTAATGATTTTGTTTGCAAGTCTGTGATCCTTAACCATCTGCAAATATTGCCTGATAGAATGACATTTGGGTTATTGTCTTTAAACGGCTTCAGTTAAACCATTTCACACCCGATCTGAAAGCTGTTTTTGGTTTTTAATAGCAAATGAACTCGAATTTATAAATGTGTTGAAAAATATTTTACAGGTATCAAAATGGGGACGCTTTGGTGGTTGATTTACTTTTTGAGGCATCCTGTATAGATAAAACTGGATCTGACAGCATAGTAGCAGCCATATTTAGGATTCAGGATCACAAAAAACCCTAAAACCACCAAACTCTCAATGGTAAAGATGTTATTTATTATTGACCGATATCGAGAGGTTTTTTTTTTCTTGGGACACACTGTATTGATAAAACGGTTAATCTGACAGCATAATAACCATCAGATTCAGATCCAGCATCACAAAAAAAACCTCAGTACCAAATTTTGTGGCCAAACTCTCAACGATAGCGATGTTATTAATTATTGACCGAAATCAAGAAATCTGGCCCACTGTGCATGGAGGGGAAATATCCAGCTCGATTTAAGAACAATTTTAAGACATAATTGAAGAGTGTTTAATCAAAATTCACTTAGTCTAATAGCTGACGGATTTTAAAATGAATTTTGAAAAACAAAAAATTATTCCATAATTAAATTTGTGACACTTTTTCCTCAATTTGCAGAGGTCAGACAGCCTTGTCCTAATTACATCAAGCGGCCATTGTTTAATGCCGTGTAGAGACCTTATTCAATAACAATTGCAAGAAAATTTTCAAAAACTCACTTTATCCAAACAACATGTTTGTAATATTGTATCCTACTGTGTGTGTGTATATTAATTCAGGGGAGTCGGAAGGAAAAAGTGTTGCGGCCTATGGCCCCTGAGATATTGAAAAGAAGGAAACAACTAAGTCCCAGAAATAAAAAAATGATAAAAACCGAAATTGTACGTTGTGGTTATCTATGCTAGGACTATTATAATAAAACACATGAAATTAAATTAAATCGAGTTATTTTTTCTTTTTTTTGCGTACAAAGTGGTGCAGCCAAAGCTCACACTCGCTAGTCCCAGAAATATGCATGTCTGTAGTGTTTTATCGTCTTCTGTATGTGTATATAAAGTGCTTTCATAAAATATTGACAAGCACGATGTCAATTTTGGTCAATATTCTCTGAGCATTGACAACCGATTTAATGCACAACAACAACAATAGTCTAACAAATAATAACCTATCCAATAATAACCTATTGGACACTCTTCAATTCTTGAATCAAAAACTATGATAATATTTTCGTTCAAAATAAAATTATTGTTTTTTTTTGTTTTCTTTGTCATGTATAAATATTTAAGGAAGACAAGTTAGACTATTTAATTTAAGTGTTTGTATTTTTTGCATAAATCTCTGTAATTGTTCTTATGATTATGATTATTATTAATATTACGGTCAAAAAAAATACGAGGTAAGTGAAAGAAAATTCAAACAAAAACTTGTACGGTACATAAAAAGCTGAAATGTTGTGAGTTTTCATGAAGCATGAATCTCAAAATTGATTGCAGACCCTAAGAAGTATGTTTTGATAAGACTGGTCATACTTCTGTTTTCTTTTCCTGGGTATTAATTGGCACTTACTATACATGCTAACAAAGTAGATGACTAGAGATGCACCGGCTCGGTTGTGTATTATTAATTTGGATATTCAATGATAAACTTCATTAATAAGTAGATCATTGTAATTCACTATAAGCCTTTTTATGGATTGTGCTTCAAGCCGTATATCGCTTGGTTTTACTAGTCATCTTATAAGCATCTTGTAACACTTACCATCTCAAATACACTAGTGAGAGCTTCATCTTGATATTTGTTTCTATCACAGCGTAAGTTCGGGATTACATGATAGTACTCGTTTAAAACTTAAAGGTATTAATTGATGTCTTGATAACATGGTTATAAGAACACGTGTGAATACAATCATTTGAATTGTGTTAATTGAATTTTGACATCAGTTTGATGATTTAAGGAGATATAGGTGAAAAATGTGGCTGTCCAGCCCGTATGAGCCGTAAATACCAGAAACTTTATAGGTGAAAAAACATGTCAAGCTCGTAATTTGCCGAAATTTGATTTTATGACATATTCGCAATCCTTGTGCTTACTACAAAATACCAGCAAAGTTTCATTTCAAGAACATGATAGGAGATGTGAAATAAATCTTCATATTATTAAAGATGCATTGGACAATATTTTAGATTTTATTTGAATATGATTTACACTTCATATGTTAGAAAAAAACAGTAAATTACCAGATATCGGGAAAAAGTTGATTAAAACCTTCAGAAAATTTTAAAACTTGAATTTTATTTTGTTTATTGATCTTAGGTACCAGGTGTCCCAAAAAATGGTTACATGTAGAAAAATGACCTTGTGCTAAAACTATAGTAGTTAGAGAAACGAAACTTACCACATATTATATTACAACTCTCTTCTAGATATTAGTAAAATGTTGATATCACAGCAGTATTAGTTTTTGAGTTATTAACAAAGATAGATACCTATCTCAGGAACGCATTTTTTCAAAAATCAACACAATATTAAGAATATACGTTTTGTGATATATTTTAATGTGCATTTTTTCGAAATGATCATAATTAGACTTTATGTTAAACCAAATTTGATACATGATTTTTAACGAATAATAACTGAACTCTTTTTCAGTATATCTATTATGCAAATTAGGGATTCCTGCATTCCATAAGGAGTTGTTTATATTGAACCTGTCAATCAAGTTGTCGGCTCGAAAGTTGATGAATACGCATAAAGCACTTGAATTTTCATGGGTAACATTAATTATTTAACTGTTTAAACTGCAAAATTTTATAAATTTTGACAAAAGTAATATGTTTTAATTATAAATGTCTTTATTTAGTAGCAAAACTTCGATCGCCACTAAGAAATAACAGAAGCAGCAAAACTTTGAATCGATGGCAATTTTGCCCAAAATCAGATTTCGACAGATTTTCAGACCTGCAGTTATTTATGACGTCATAATTACGTAACGGCTTGTCGAATTTTAACGATTTTGGTATCCATGGGAAGACGAAACCCTACCCTATACTATGGTATACAACAAACTAAGTTTGGGTCTGTCAATTTCAAGTTCACATGGGGTTGAACGATGGTTAAAATTACATCATGCTTCGGATTTTGTTGAATTTTGAAAAAATACGTTTCTGACATAGGTTTTTATCTTTGATGATAACTCAACAAATAATAATGTTGTAATAATACAATTTTGTAAACATCTAGCGGAGATATGTATCATAAGTCATGCTAAGTTTGAATTCTCCAACTGCTATACTTTTTGCAAACGATCACTTTTCTACATGTAACCATTTTTTGGGACACCTGGTATAAGGCTATTCTATAAATATATTTATTGATGCTTTGAGTCAAACATTTGTTTGTAAAACATTCCTTTCACATCATTGAATGCAGATAAATCAAATAAATGTGGAGTTTGCATTCGATCTCCTGAAAAGATCAATTTTAAAAATTCAACTATAGAGGGCAGTTTTATCGTTGTCGACAACAATAATTAAAAATAACAGAATATATAAATATTTTGATATATAGGGTTTGAATTTGACAATAAAACTTTGCATGCTGTCATTATTACTGCTAATACTTCAAATGATGCAAAAATCTCGAAATGCTTGGAGAAAATTTGTGGATGATGCTGAACTTGTACAATGCCCCTTTAAAACAATCAACATAAACAATATATAGGGCTTACTGATCTTTATACGCGTAGATCTCAGTTATACTTTTTACTTCTTCACAAACAAACTTTGACGGACCATAAATTGACTTCTTGAAATCCAGTAAAGTTAATTGAGGTGTCATTTTAATCCTTAAAACTTAGTTTTTGCAAATTTAAAAAAAAATGAAAATGAAAAGGTGGCATTAACGGCTAGTTTGGGATGGACGATCACAAATAATGAATCTTATATACTTCAGAAAATAAGATTTGTAAAGTTATTAACTTCCCTTGTTATATGCAATGTGTATCAGTTAATACATGGATTCTGCTTATAGCGGTTGATATCATCATTTGATCATTTCATTAAGATAAGCCTATACATGACATCGTGTTTAAATGCGAGGAATCGTCTTCATTTAATCTGTGTCAGTGCGTTAAAGAAAGAACAATATTCGGATATTAAATGTGCTTGAAGAAATCAATCCAAATGTGAATATTCCAACATTTAAGGCCTAGATATACTTCATAATTTTTTGTAGTCATTTTCATTCAAAATTTTATCATTGGTGTACATTTTCTACAATAGAGTAAACTGTTTATTCTGAATGAGGATTTGCATTCTGTATTTTCATATCATGTTATGAAGAATGTATTACATGGAGACCTATATTCACTCTTACAAGTGCTTACTGATGGGTAGTATAATGTCTGATATTGATTCTATGAGCTAGATCTATTCATGGTAAGCTAATCTCTTCTTGCAATGATGGTAATGTGTTGCACAACATTTGGTGAAATTGTACATGGAAAATGTTGATTCAGCATGAAAGTTTACACCATTGTTAAAACCAATCACCACGAGAATAAAATTCTGAATGAAAATGTCTACAAACTACTAAAATGACGAAGTATATCTAGCCTGTAAATCTTGGAAATAACATCTCAGAATTAGCGGCACCAGCAATGAATCGGCTCCTAATGGCATCAATAAAAACTATACCAATTCATTATCTGCTACGTACTGGAATGTCCCCAATAATTAATCTCAACCTATTTATATTCGCTCCGCAGTATGTAGATTTCCTCCCATCAGATGTAAGTTTGGTGATTTGGTTCATGGTTTAATTGAAATTAAGCGGTAGATATATTTCGTCACTTTTGTAGTTTGTAGACATTTTCATTCAGAATTTTCTCATGGTGATTGGTTTTTAAGAATAGTGTAAACTTCCATTTTGAATGAACATTTTCCCATGTATAATTTCACCATTTTGTAAATCATAACCATCATCGCAAGAAGAGATTAGCTTACCATGAATAGATCTTGGCCGTAAAATCAATATCAAACAATATCCTACACATCAGTAAGCACTTAAAAATGTGCAATGGGATGAAAAATAGGTCTCCCTTTAATACATTCTCCAAATGTGAAAATTTAGAATGAAAATTCTCATTCAGAATTTAACAGTTTACTCCATTCTTAAAAACCAATCACCATGAGGAAATAAGGAAATTCTGAATGAAAATGACTACAAAAATGACGAAGTATATCTACCGCTTTACTCTTGGCCTATTGTTTATGAAAATATATTAAAACTTACTTGAAAGCTTTACAAAACGAACGATATATATTTAATCTCAAGTCTTACAAGAGTAAAAATGTGATACTTTGTTCAGATTGCGATTTCAGTACAAGAAAGAAATGATAAACGCACGTTTTCAAACATGCATTACAACTTCATTATAATCCATACATGAATGTTTTATCAACGTTGAAATCATGTCGAATCCCTCATTTGCTTCAGGTGGGATTTACTACTTACTTTTTCAAAGTATATACTTTTTCAAACTAAGAAGAATAAAAATTGATGCTACAATAAATAATTTAATTTCTAATTTCGATATTCACTCTTTTAATTCTGTACTTAATATCACAGATAAATCTCGGTAATACCAACTTTGATTTGCAAGAACCTTTATATAAAACTATTGTTACTGCATATTCAGGTATCGTTTATGTGTATAGTAACTGTTCAAGTTACTCTTTGTTGATTTATTAATAAATAGACCTCTCCAAAATCCATTCGGAAAATCTACGTAAAATTGATCACATGGCCATTTTTTTTTTCAACCAATCATGTACCAGCTTATTAGTATGCACGATCTTGTCAACAAAATTTCCCGAAAATTCTCTCGCATTTCAGTGCAATAAAATCGAAATAAATAGAACCAGACCCATACATTATTAAATACACTAATTCTGAACAACTTTTGGCTGATGGTACCATAACCTCACCGACACAAAGGGTGAAATTTCCATTTAAAATCGGCTGATTAAGTTTAATATTTCAAGTCAAATCAGGGCGGTCACACTAAAAAAACTTAAACGGACCATAATTTGACTTATGGATATCGGATTTCGAGTTGTCTGGATGGTCACACGAAATGTCTGCAAGCCCGTTTTTACTACAATTCTTTTTATGTCATTATTGTTGCCTTCAAATCATGATAGATTGTTGTTGTAAGTAGTTTTTCTATATTAATAACGTGTCAAAACATACTTAATTCGCATTTTTAGAGACACGAACGGGTTAATAAGTGAATAATCAAACGTTTGTATGCGAATAAATGGTTAAAAACTTGAGCAGTTATAAGTAGTACAATTATTGATTACTCTAATCAGTTTGCAAATTTGACTCAAGATGAACTACTTCTGCCCCAAGTAGATAAGTTATTAAGCCCTAACTGTAATAGATTATGCTTCAAGCAATTCACTCTTCGGTTTCAAAATTCTCATATGAAAAACCGATCCTTATAACATAATATATCTCGAGTACAAAACGATATCTTGACAAAGCTACGATGTCATCATATCATAATCCGTGATATATTTAAAGCGAGGTAATCAGTTTTGATTAATTATATAATGAGATTTAAATTAAGATTTATCTTTCGTTCAAAGAAATATCGCAATATTCCCTTGAAAATTAGATTGCGCTTAACATGATATACACTAATGAGTAACCTAAGTAAAAAAAGACTTAGGTAGGCGAAAGTAGGCGAAGGTATAAAACTCGGATAACGTAGTGTCCGAAGTGTTTTTGAAGATTATAAGGCGATAACAATTGATAATCATGATAATTTGGCTCTCGTTATAAATACTATTTTCATAATGTTTTGAAATGTGAACTGTCTGCATGCATTTAGATTTTTTTTGTGCATTCAGTATATGATGACACGATACTGAGACAATTATGGTTTGCACGACGCGATACGTACCATACACGCAACCGTTCTCGCCGCCATCTTGGTGGGGTCAGAGTAATTTGTAATGTAGGCTAAACAAGACATCAACATCGACTGTAACTTGTGCATGTGATTGACTTTTTATCATGATTTGAAAATTAAACTAAATAAATGTACTGTATATTCTTGTAATCATCAGTTGTGATCTGGTATCATGATACTGCTAAAAGACTACAATATGACGGGACTTTTTGTTTGCAGCCCTACGAAAATGGTGTTGTGAGTACGATGACGTCACGTGCAAACCCTCTGAAGTACAAAATGAAATCAAAAATAATTGTTGAATTATAATGCAATAATCAGCACCTGTTAGCCATATAATTAGGATGACTCATAAATTGGTATTTTTCATAAAACAGTATAAAATGAGATTTTAATGGACGTACACGAACGTGGATGATCAATGTATGTTGTTGAATAAGAAATTAAGATATTTGTTCCTTCATCATGCCTTTACAACGATACATTTGCTAATTTTACCTGTCATTCCACATACTCATATAGTGTGGCCATCCATCCCAAACAGCTGTAATTGCAGCCTCTTGTCATTGTGACTTTTTTAAAAACAAAGTCCAAGATATAAGAATTAAAATGACCCCTGAATGAACTTCCCTGGAAATCAAAGGTTGTCAGGGAGTAAATTGTTTAACTGACGCGTTCAAAGATCAATAAGCCTTATATTTTCTGTTGATTGTCTTCCAATTGTACAGATATAGTTATATTTCTGATTATTTTCTTGAAATGAAACTTTGCTTGTGTTTTGAAGTAAGCACAAGGATTGTGAATATGTAAAAAAATAAATTTCGGCAAATTGCGACCTGGACATATATTGTCACATGTACAGCGCAAACTGAAGTTTGCTGCATTTACGGCTCGTTTGAGATGGAAGTTCAAATTTGTGCTTCAATCAAAAGATTCAATAGTATTTCAAAATTCCCACATTGATGATAGGTTCTGGCGATGTACTGATACAGTAATAAATTATTAAATTTCCAATTACCAAATTCGATGCAGGTCTTAATTATCAAGTAGATGGTTGTAATTCACTAAGCCTTTGAAAGGATTATACTTCTAGCTATTCATCACGTTCTTGTAACTACTCATCTTAAAACATCTTGTAAACACTTTACATCTCATATGTAATGAGAGCGTCATCTTAATTTACATACTGATACATTCTTAACTATGAAAATAATAATCCATCAATCACAGCATAAGCTAGGGATAATGAATGCGGAGGTTTAGGTATTAATTGATGATTTGATAACAACAGTAATTGTAACTTTGCCAAAACAATTATGTTAAATAATATTGATTATGATTAAAAAGGCTCAATTAAGGAACGAAATGGAACCGATTAGTTGAAACTTGATAGTCCCAATGCATATTGAAAACTCATTATTCAAATTGATCTAGACGGTTAATTATTACAAGGTGAAAAAATGACTTGTTGCCATGACAACCTTCAAGGTAATAATATCTGACATTTGCAATGTATCCGTATTTTCTTGTCTCCAGATTAATATTCAAATCATTGTCCTACTTCTTTTCGGCAAATTGAATAGCATGTCAGATAGCGAGTTATCAACTTCAAAATGACAGGTTACAATATTGTTTTTACCAGGGGGTGGGGGGCAGTCAAATACGAAATGGAAACGGATGTGAGGCCCGCACTCCGACAGGCTGGGTATTCGGTGAGAGCAAAAGGCTCAAAAATGAGGGATCATTGTGTGAGAGCCTGTATTTTGGCATTCGCTGAGCGAAAAGTGGCATTCGGCAAGAAAAAAATATAAAGAATTATAGGGTCTTTAAATGAGAGCACATGCAATTGTAAAAAAAAAGGGGGTCTTTGGGTAACAACGACGCGTACGCGTCGCCTCCGAGTCTAGAATGGGACTGCCCCCGGGTGTTCTTAGTATTATGTCATATTGAAATGTATTCTGATATGTCAATATATTTGATAAGATCATGGATATATATTATAAATAGGGTGTCCGATAAAAAAGCCCTTACAGTCTTTGTGTGTACTTATAGGTTTAATCGGCTAATCAGAAGTTATGCAAAGGCTCTAATGTAATGAAGTTTAAGATACCATTAGTTTCATTTCAATCGGTTATTTATAACCTAGGTTATGTAATATCAAATATATTTTGCGCACATTTGTCTGGTATTACTAATTTCATAATGTTTGATCAAGTATTCTGAATGGAAGAAAAATGGGTCACCTTGGAAAAATGATCATAACTGCTTTATTTTCCATTCATATTTGATCATATTTTCGGCATAGATAAAAACAAATGTGCACATAACTCTGTAGATATCGTATTTGTAAATACTGTTATGGCTGAGTAAGTAAATCAAGGACAATAAAAATAATCACTAAATTTAAGGGAACCTTATAAGATTGGGAAATCAGACCAGCAGTATTTGGGTGTATAAAGGTGTATTTGCATTGCATCCAAATAATCATAACATCTGTTCTAGATTACCGATGGAATTGAAACAAACAGTGCATTAATGTCTGTTTGATAGACTATCAAAGAACACCCTTCTTTATTTTCTACCAATCCAGTACAGTAATGCCAGGAAACTTTCACGCAAAGATCGCAAGATATTTTGTGGGACACTATGTAGATTTCGTATAGATATCAAAATAAACGCGAGATTGACAACCAAAGGCAATAAAAGAACTCTGCCCGACAAATTAAAAACGCAGTACCTGTATGTGCATTGCATATAAAGACTCCCAAAAAAGTATCGCCTCACCTCGAAAAAATGGCTTGTGCGCCAATAGGGTACTCGCAAACGTAATTTGAAGATATTGGAAACAAGCGCTGGAATTTCAGCTTTCAGTTGACACCCTATTTCTGATAATTGACTGAGAAACACTGAAGTTATGAACATTTAAAGCCCTCGAGGTCAATTTTTAAAAGTT
>JXSR01S002603.1:60862-72012 GCA_000969725.1 Ophiothrix spiculata
GTTACTTGAATTGAAAAAGATCAATAATATCAACATCATATCAAACAATTGTTTTTTTGACCATATGAACCATGTAACACATTTTTGACCCACCTCATGAATGCCACCATTACTGTATCAGAACATCGCAGATAAAAACCTACTCCAATTTTAAATTTGTTAAACACGACTGATTCTTTTGATCCAAGCGCATAATTGTTAATGCAATGGTAAGAAATAAATGTGATGACTCACCCCGAAAAGGGGGACTTTGCGACAGAACACTTTTCAAGAAACAGGTGAAAATAGGCAGCGAAAAATAAGGAAAATAACAAGAATTTCCAGCAAATTTTCTGTTGTAAAATGTTACCGCCTTGATCAATTTCAACAAGGAAGGTGTCATTTTAAAGCCGAGAAAGTGCTATAACAGATGAATGATAAAATCAAAATTATCTGCAAAGTCCCCCCCCCCCTTTCGTGGTGAGTCATCACATATATTAAATATAATTTAGTTAGGTTTCCCAGCATTTTTCCCCCCAGCATTTTTTTTGGCGCAAAATACTTTTTTTGGCAAAAATGTACACAAAAATGATTTAAAGCATGGAATCCCGCTGTTAGAAATGTATACTTTTATGGATTGACTGTTTTGTTGTTGATTATCAGAGCAAAAACCTTTCCAAAATTATTAGTTGATACCAGGCTTTAAATGATGAAAAACCATTGTACAACCTCCCCCCCCCAAAAAATAAAAATAATAATTAGTCATTAGTCATTTTCTAAGTTCAGTGTTACAGTAGAGGACTCTAGCTTATCAGACGCTCATCAACGCAGATCTGGTCTAAAGAGTACTCTGTTGTTGTTGTAGTTGGATATTTTGTGTATATGAACAGCTTCTGAAACAAACCAACCCTAATTACCGTTCATACTGATTTTGATACATCATTCATCAGTTAATAAACTGCGCGATACATTTCACTTTTTCGGAAGAATCATTACTTTTATTTACAAGATAATTTCATGTCACTGATGATGGAACCTAATTCTAAATATGTTGTTCCCAATGTATAAGTATGTCATCAAATTAATACCTTATAAATTTCAAACGTGACACTTGTAATCCCAAACCTACGCAGTGATAAAAAGATTATGACTTTCATAGTCAAGAGTGTATCTGTATGTAAATTAAGATGACACTCTCATTGTATATGAGTGCTTCAAGATGTTTAAAGATGAGTGGTAACAAGCACGCGATGAATAACTTGAGGCATTATCCGTACAAAAGCTTAGTGAATTACAATGATCTACTTGATAATGAAGTACTTCATCGAATATGGAAATTGGAATTTTAATAATATATTACCGTATCAGAACATCGCTGATAACAACCTACTCCAATTTTAGATTTGTTAAACACGACTGATTCTTTTAATCCAAGCGCATAATTGTTAATGCAATGGTAAGTAATAAAATGTGTTATGGTAAAAAAATGTTCAACATAATACAGTTATCTTCCATATGTCCATTTAAGTACATTCGTGAATGGCAAGTTCGATTCAACAAATTATTACTTCAAATCAAATCAAACTAACAAAGCAGTTATTCACTTCCTCCTGAAAAGTGGAATGTCCGATAGCTTGCGTTGAGTAACTTTGGTACAGTTTAAGTTTTAGGCAACTCTGCCCTTCACATTTCCACAATCCATTTCCGGGTGCCTTTGAGTTCTTATTATCATGTTCCTGGTCCAATGCGAGCTTCTAAATACTGGGCAAGTGATCGAGTGTGATCAGACAAGCTTTCAAGTTTTAATCAGGTTTATTCAAATTCTAAATATTATGTTGTTGTTGTTGCTGCTATTGTTGTCGTTGTTGTTGTTATGTAGTTGCTTTCCTGAAAAGGTGTTTATCCATGAATAAAATGAGTTTTCCATTTAGAGTAGGCCTATAATTACTGTGGTGACATGGTCATGTCAGATCGATAATAGTTGCAAATTATGTGTTACTGTGGTAAACCCCGTTGGAATGAGGACAAATTGAACCTTCTTACAAAACTCTAGTTTTCTCAAGAATGGCTCAACGGATTTTGCTTAAAATTTCACCGATGAAAGACTAAACAATATTAATTATTATTATGAAAAGGTTTAACTTTTTTGTCCATTGTTTTGTGAGATATGATCAAAGACAAAAATGATGCATTTTTATTGGGACACCCTGTAGAATGTATAACTTTGTTTGACTAAATTGCTATTGATAAGTAAAAAGCATGCAGTATGATAAAATAGTTTTACACAATGTTATTATTATCTAAAGGTATTATTAAAGAATTATCTGACTTTCTGATATCTATATTTGGGGAAGCAGGTACCGCAGCGGTACTTCCCTCGCCTTGCACCAATGAGCCCAGGACCGTGTCACGGGTTCAAACCCCGGTCCAGGCGTTGTATGTGCAATTAGTTGCCAGTCCAAACTTACTTCCGCAGGTTTTCATCCTGACGCTCTGGTTTTCCTCCAGCACTAAAACTGGCAAATAAATCTGACCATCTGACAGAAGACCCTCATGGAAAGCAGTGGTAGACACTGATGAGGCTATCCTCTATAAATATGTATTTATTTATTTATTTATACTTTTCCCTCTTTTAATCCTTAACCCCCGGGGTTGTTTTTGTTGTTGAAACCCCCCTCGATTGTTTTAAAACAGTCTTTGTTGCCGAACAAACTGCGCTAAATGTACATGTACTTTATTACTTAGTGAAAATTCACATACATCGAATTTTCGACATGTAACACATGTACTCATCAGAAGAAATCCTGTAATGCTGTGCGCTAAATGCTTATACAGTATGTAATTGTTTTAACAACCATTACGCACCTTTGAGGTATGATGGGTGAATTTAGAGGGTGTCGTTTGGGTTGGGTAGGGGCGGTTGGGGTCGTCAAAGATTATGGGAGAGAGGGGGTGGGGTTAAATTCCTATGATTCTTATTTTGTCTATTTTATAAATATTAGACAAGATACATGCTTTGTAGTTAGGAATCATCATTTGATTACTTATTCAGCAATAAATCCAGCGAAAATATCATTGTGTAGCGTTTTGATAATTTCGATTAATATTTTAAAACAAATGTTTCTACTTCCGAAACTACCTTTTCTACTTATTAATCAATTAATGTAGATCAGTTTAAACGAAATACATATTTAAATAAAAAAAAGTGTGTGTTATGTCTTGAAACGGAAAGATACACCTCAATTTCAATCTCATTATGACATTAATTAATACCTCATTAACCTGCTAAAGATATATCATGGATTAAATAACATGTCAAAATTATTTCATCGTACCTCGTGAAAATATCGTGTGATGAAGTGCTCATTTAATTTGAGAGGTTTAGTTTTATAAGGGTGCTTTTTATAGATAACACATTGGAGCAGAATCTGAATAGCTTGAAGCCAAATATATTAAAACGTTGTAATATATAGTGATCTTCTTGGAGATAGAGTATTATCTAATCAGAAATTGAAATTTGATTTGAATATGAAATGGATAATTGTATCAATTATAAATACTTTTTTCATTCTTTTAGGATTATTAACAATAAAAATCTCTACAGTATGTACAGATATTCAACATATAGCATATACTTTCATTAAACTTCCATTAAGCGTACAATCTCAGTTAATTCGACTACAATACTAACAGATTGTAGATTGATGAATCATAGTAGATACCGCCTTTAGTTAAAAAAGATTACAGATCTTTTGCTAGTTTTTGCATCTTGTTTTGATCTTCCTAGAATAATAAAAATAAAAATACCCTAATAAAAAAAACACCTTGATGGCCTGGGGTGATGCATGCACTGCATACACTGTTGTAAAATAGATCAGCCATTCTTTACTTTTGAATTGTAAATAAAAAAAATGTCGACACATTTATCAATTAAGAAAAATATATTTACAACATATTAACATTTATTGTGTATTTCTTAGACATTTAATTTGCTTCACAAAACAGATCTGCGGTTGGTTTAACGTAAATAAAGCATAAGAGAAAAGAAACATCTATATAAAACTAACTTATCACGAGCTAGTACACTAAATAACCATCACCGTAACCACTTCTTTCTTGAAACGCAAATTAATTTGTAAGCACCCGATACATTGAGATTTACAACAACAGGTTATGTCCCACCTCCGATGGTTTTCGTTAAATTAAAAAAATTGCGCGATTTATCATGCGACTTAATTGTCGCTCGACAATCGCCATTGTAGTATAAACAGTGTATTAGAGAAATATATACGTCACAAGGAAAAGAGATAAACTTATTAAGTTGATTGGAGACAGTGAGATTGAATTAGAAAGAGAATGTAAATTGACCGCAAATCTAAAAATAGATAATTGTTACATAGAGTCGTCCTTAAGACAAGCCAATGGTGTCACGTTACAAATGATTGGTCTATATATTTCCCTATAATTAGGAATGTATAGAGGAGCCATTCTTAATTTGACTTAGGAGCGAATCATCCTCTGGAACGGCTTTTCTGGAATTTCATTAAATTTCATCAGTAGCATTGTCAATAATATAAGCAATCAAATAAATCAAGAGATTTCTTTAGACAGGTTCTCGGATGTCAAACTGTCTGACAAATCATCCGTTTATTTATACAAAGATGAAAAAATCCAATGAATAGTTGCAAAATAACATGCTGCGTTTGTACGAGAATATCAAAATGATTAATGGTGTTCATCTAATTCCTTGTTCAAATTTGCTATTTAACTTAGTTACTGGTGACTCAAATTAAATAACTATTTTGCTATATACATGTACATACGATATACTTTTTAGTAATAAAATTTGTTGCAAAACACTGCCCCACAAAGTAAAAACGCAGTATGTGCATTAAAGCAAAGAAGATACGGTACTAATTTAAAAAGGAACCACGGTAACAATATAATAGTTCCTGCAAATACAAACTGGGAGTACAATAGCTTTATCTAAATTAGTGATACAGAATACTTTATGAAAAGAATGCAGAAATTGTTAATCTAATAGTCCACCGTAACATACTTTATACTCTTCTTCTTAGTTTTAAATCTTACTTTAGAAAGGTAAGCCAGTAAATCCGACACATACCTTAATTGAACACAAATTTTGACACGATCAAAACAAAAAAAGAGGGGGGGAAGATAAAGCATTAATGCGTGAATTATTCTGATGTATGTTTAAAATTTCTGTCTTACGTTGAAATCTCAATCTTATTCAAGATCCACATTTCTTAGCCTTGGCACCCAAAGACATTCACTCTAGTGAGAGAAATATGTCTCTCTAAAATAGAGGTAAAACATTGCTTACAATGTTGAATATTGGTTAAATCGATTTTAGCATAATTTAAATAGATGGTAACATGAATTTAATCAATATTCAAGCATTGTAGGTGTCATTACCTCTCAATTTGACCGAATAAGACAGAGCGAACATCGCGAGCGAATGTCTCTCGGGTGAGCGAATGTCTTTGGACATAAAGCCTTATGCTGCTTTCATACTTATTGTCGCTTTGCAGCTTTGTAGCTTTGCAGCTATGTCGCTTGCTTTCTTTCACACTTTTGTAGCTTTGCAGTTTTGTCGCTTTGCTGTTTTGCCGCTTCATGTCGCTCCCAAAGTTGAATTCATTTCAACTCAAAAATTCTTGTCGTGCGACAAAATTTTGCCGATATCGATTACCTCAGCGACATGTAGCTTTGCCGCTACGACAACCGGAAGCGACAAGTTTTTGCAAAAAATATTCGTCACGCAGCGACAAAGCTGCAAAGCGACATTAGTATGAAAGCAGCATTACACTTAAAGCTGAGTATAAATGGCATAAATATACAGCAATCGTGTAATATTCTATCTTATCTGTCATGACATTTTCAATTGTTTCTGCTTTTTAGAATTAATGTTCCCTTTCATCCAAAAATAGAATATAAATTAAGGCTAAAAAATACACCACCTACACGCTATAAAATGATTATCCGTCATTTTTTATTTTTATTTATGACACAAGAAGCCGATTCAGTGCTGGTGCCGCTGATACTGAAATGTTATTTCCAAGATTATGTAAGAATATTCCCATATGGTTGGATTTGTTCAAGCACATTTAATACCCGAATATTAATCTATCTTTAACGCACCGATACATAATATTAAATGAAGGCGTTTCCTCACATTTAAACTTGATACCATGTGTATAATCTTGATGAAATGATCGAATGATGATATCTTTGCCAAGCGATATAACCCGACTACATGCATTAAGGGTAAAGGGAATCCATCTGCTCAGGAAAATGTGAATCCTAACTATTTTTTAATCATGAAAAGATAAATAGTTTCCACTGGCTTTACGGGGACTCGAACCATGGATTATGGCAGGGGTTAGTCATGCATTACGAAGCGAGGGATCTACCGCTGAGCTATCAATGCAGCGTTAAAATCTAAAACATAAACATTAGAATGTCGTATTTTTCTTTTGTTTACTTACACTAGTAAAGTTCTATGTATAAACTAAAGACTTTATTTAATATGTACGCCAAAAATTGTGATATTCTGATAGG
Organism: Ophiothrix spiculata; assembly: GCA_000969725.1. Lineage (NCBI taxonomy): Eukaryota > Metazoa > Echinodermata > Ophiuroidea > Amphilepidida > Ophiotrichidae > Ophiothrix > Ophiothrix spiculata. Next base: position 67,424 of record JXSR01S002603.1, read on the forward strand.
AGTAAATAGGTAAAAACTTGCAGTAAACATGACGTTCAGCCGAGCGAGACGTTTTTAGGGACTGTAGCCTTAATGTACTGTAATATATTAAATGAAGACGTTTTCTCACATGTCAGCCCGATATCATGTTCATGATGAGAAATATCTTACTGAAATGCTCGAATGATTATGTCGCTATAACCTGGCGATATCAAGTAGCAAGAATACTGTGGGGTTCTCCGGCAAAATGAGAGGAAAGCCGCGATTTTCAAAAATGAGTTTATTACATATTGAATTCTTCATGTTTTTAGCTTCAAAATGATATATAAATTGTCATAGTTTAAGGAGAGCATTGGCAAAAGTTCTTTCAGGGCAATAACGCTCGTAACAATGAAAATGGTTGTTACCATTTTTTTGGTGGGGGTATTGAACTACTAGTATTTTACTTTTTAAAATCTAGAAAAAATTAGATCTAGATCAATTTCCTCAATTTCTGATTTTTATCTTGATTATCTGACATTAACTTCAATCGATCAAGAAACGGTATTTCTGCTTAAAGTTATAATTTACTGATCCATTTTTCAAAAATTAGGAAAACGTAATTAAAATCTTCTAAAAAACCTTATGCTAAACAATTGTTTTCAACAACAATAAAAAAAGAGCATTAAACATAGATTTAGAAATCTATCTTTGGCAAAAACTGACTGACTCCACAGTAGAAATGAACTCTGTTTTTGAGTTGAGATTATTACTTTGTAGCCTCACTTGATGAACTAGTTTTATCCATGGCATTAATATTGGCGAATAAAGGCCTAGATATACTTCGTCATTTTTGTCATGCCTAATTTTTGTAGTCATTTTCATTCAGAATTTTTCTCATGATGTAACATTTTCACCACTATGTTACATTTTCATTTGAAATGAAAACATTTTTATTTTAATTTTTACAACATTTTTTGCCATACTGTAAAATGTTTTACCATTTACCGAAACGTTCATGATGGAGAAATATTATTCGTATCACGGAACATTTTGCAATGATTACTCATCTGTACATTACTTTCTTTTCTAATCTTTGTTTACCATAATTACCTTGGTCTTTTCATTATAATCTGAAGTCTGTTTTTGACAGGTACTGGGGATTTTATTCTGTTGAAAAGATTTGCTGACTACTTCATTTTTCTCCAATGAGAAACATTTTCAATTAGAATTTTGGTCACTGTCTTGATTTTTTTTTTATCATTCTAATTGTAGTTTTAGCGGATTATTCCGATCGATAATATCGTTTGGGAACTCGAGGTCAATATGCATTCAGCTGTATGGATTTTACAATTGGTAAAAATGACGAACTATATCTGGCGCTTAAGGAGGGCAGGAACATAAAAACAGACTGACCTAGGCTAGGCTAGGACTTAAGAGCATTTGAATACTTGCTGTACTCAACAATTAGTTAGTACTCACTGACTGGGCTAGGCTAGGCTAAGCTTAAGAGTATTTGAATACTCGCTGTATTCAACAATTAGTTAGTACTCACAGACTGGGCTAGGCTAGGCTAAGCTTAAGAGCATTTGAATACTTGCTGTACTCAACAATTAGTTAGGACTCACTTACCTGATGCACCTGTTATATCCATGGCTTTGAGATTCCTTGCTTTGATAACAGTCAGCGTCAGTCTACAGGCTGTGGGCAGGTAACACAACGAAAACATGATCTCACCAAGGTCGGCTTTTTCCTAAAGAAACAAAAGAAAGTCAGAAAGACATTTTAGATATTACAATTTTAGTATTTTGGTACTAACAAATGGCCTATTAAAAGCTTATTAGTCTAGAGCCTGGGTCAAGACAATAGACATATCTGTTACTAGCAGGGGGCCATAATTTCTATATTTTCATATTTTGATTTTATGCTCTAACCTAGAGTGCTCTTTGCCAAGAGTCGTCAGCCATAATGGCTTAACTGTCCTATTTACCATTTTTAGTTGTTATTGATTACATACAATAAAAAATATACCCAACTTCCCCACCCTCACCATACTTTTTCACTCGATTATTGGTCAGTTACTAACTTAACTCGTTTTCGCTTTTGTCGGATACCGTTCCAGCATGAAGAGAAGAATCAATATATACCATGATAGTCTGACAAAGTTTTGAGAACAATGATTTAAAGACATTAATATTAAGTTGAATATCTTTCACATCAGTATTTAAATGTTGTATTAATGATTCGCCTTAATCACGAATGACATCAAGGTTAGATTCATTTTTCATTTTGACGTTTTTTAAATGCTAAACTTTATGATGTGATAAATGAATACATATATTAACCCCACACGTTCATAGGTGTAAAACTGAAATTCTCCAAGAAAACTATGTTTGCTGTAGGCTTCCCCATACTGTCACTGCAACTTTGCCGCGACATCAATAGATCATCTGGTGCGTTGCCAACCTCTTTTTATAAAATAAAAATCGTCTGGAGTGCATTGCGAAAAAAAAATTAACGACAACAATGCTTGCATTCTTTTGTTGTACCCATTATATCAGTTTAATACCATTTTACCATACTGATGCTAAATTGTTGTATATGGCAACCTTCCCATTTAGGCAATGTTATTTCTATTTAGGCAATCTCAAATCATATTTAACCCGACAAAGCAATGCTACGAATCACATAATTTTCACATAAAAATCAAATATATGTAAAACCGTTAAATTTCAAATTCAAACTTTGAACTTTTTCCCAAGTTGAAAATTTTAAATCCCACTTTTTAAATAGCTTAAAAAAGCTGTTTAGAAAAAAGTAGAAAACATTAACTGATGACTATTTACATTACCACACGATAAAAACGCTTTAAGGTTGCCGAATTCAACAGAGAATCAGTGTACAAATCAGCATTGCCCGATTTGGCACGACATTGCCAAAATCAATATCAGGCAGGGTTGCTATCTTGGAGAGTAGGTATGGATTAATCAGGTTCTGAAAAACCCGTTGATTTTTAAAGGTCCTTAATTTGAAATAAATGAAAACATATGTTTACTATGGCCGATTTGATATATAAATTACTCCTTACTATTTTAGGAAACATTACGACAAAACCAGAGATAATATTTCCTCTCTGTGATATCAATATCTATTCAATATAAATGGTCTTATTAGAAATGAAGTATACCCTACAGGGACACTATTGTATACATGTTGTCTTAACCTTGGCAATAAGGATGAGTACATTGATGCTACTATTATTTTGAATATATTGCATTCAGTTTCCAATCATAAAGTATTGAACGTGACGATGAGCTCCCTACGGCAACTCGGCAGGCAGGAAATAAAGCAATGTCCTATTTGCTTTATTTGTTGTCGTATGATAAGTTCAAGGACTGTACTTTTAACGTTAGGATCTATTAATTTGTTGTGTTTACATTGTCCGACGTATGGAAAGGATCGACGATGCAGAAACAAAGCTGCAGAAATGAAGTAGTCCCACTGTGCTTTTTACGTTTAAAATGTTTCAAAACAACATCGCTGATGTGTCTTGAAAGGTTCCCAAAGCCATCGTTGCAACGTGACTGGTGATGCTTTCCCAACCTCTTTTTTAAAGGAAAAGCAGCTGAGGTTCTATCGCAAAAGAATTCCAATGCCCATTATTTATTTAAAGTCAATTATAAATTACCATGGCCGATTTGATTTTTTCTCTGCATTATTATCCACGAAAAACGTTAGCTATTTTATATAGATGGTCTTATTATAAATGAAATATACCCTACATGGACACTACTGTATACATGTTGTCTTAACTTTGGCAATAAGGATGAGTACATTGATGCTACTATCATTTTGAATATATTGTATTCAATTTTCAATCATAAAGTATTGAACGTGACGATAAGCTCCCTACGGCAACTCGGCAGGCAGGAAATAAAGCAATGTCTTATTTTCTTTATTTGTAGTCGTATGGTAAGTTCAAGGCCTTTTGTTTTAACGTTAGGTTCTATTCATTTGGTGGGTTGGCAGAAACAAAGCTGCAGAATTGGTCCCACTGCGATTCTATACATTTGAAATGTTTCAAAACAACGTCGCTGATGTTTCGTGAAAGGTTCCTATAGTCATCGTTGCAACGTGACCGGTGATGCTTTCCCAACCTCTTTTTTTTTTTAAGGAAAAGCAGCTGTAGTTCTATCGCAAAAGAATTCTAATTCTCATAAAGTCCATAGATAACTTAAAAATGACAATGGCCGATTTGAATTTTTCTCTGCTTTATTATCCAGGAAAAACGTTAGCTATTTAATATAGATGGTCTTATTAGAAATGAAATATACCCTACAGGGACACTACTAGTCTGTGGGAAAAACCTTGATTTTGGGCTTGACTGCAAAATTGAGTCTGCACAATTGTTTTTGACTGATTCTTAGTCTTTGAGACCAATAGATTCCAGAACTGAATGATGCAAAATCCGCATCATTGAGCATTTTGAGAAATCCAAGATAAAACAAAATGGCTACCAAAATAAGGAGTGATATTTCAAAATTGGTCAAATTTTGTTCAAACCCACACCAACATGCTCCTCTCATCACAAGGAAGCAAAAAAAGTATACTTTTACCTATGTCTGAAATAT
>JXSR01S002603.1:124199-137389 GCA_000969725.1 Ophiothrix spiculata
GTCAAATGTGACACTATGATTAGGATATTGACATGGAAATGCTATTTTAGTGATGTGAAAGCATTTTCAGATATTTGTATGCATTTATATTTTATAAATATGATTAAACAGAAGGCAGCTATGGAGTTGGGATGTTCTTATTCTAGCGTATTCAATTTATTATGTTTGGTTCAAGTTTCAACTCACAGGAATCACTTTAATAACATGTAGGTTACGCTCTTGAAAATACATTTTACATACATTGTTTCTCGAACTAAACCGTAAAGCTATTAGTCTCATTAGCCAAATTTTAAATTTTTATGTAAGCCCTATAACATATTGAAGCTTGCAGTTTGATAAATTTCACCCTGCCCTTCCTCGTATTGGCAGTTTGACGAGTTTACGTTCATTTCTGATGGCAAGACACATACGCATTAACGATATTTTACAGAAGTGGGACATCAAGTAAACAATTATCATCTCACGTTCGTACTCGAGTAAACCAAATCTTATAGGATTTCTGATTTATTCTCAAGTTTAGCGTTACTATTTAGCATGGAAGAGCGCTTCAGCAGAGTGGGTGCCTCGGGCTTAATACTGCGTAGAATTGAATTACCTTCTCTTGCTACGCTAATAGTCTGTCAAACGAATGTGGAACCATGCTTAGAGTCTGAAAATACTCAAAAAAGTCAAATGAGATGCATTTCTTCGAAATGTCAGAAAAAGTGCATATCACGATCCGGGCAACGATTTTTAAACTTTCATTCTCGCTCTGTCTACCTTTATTAATTTTATGTCAATTATCAATGTCGATTGAGTGCTTACTTGAAATGCAATATTAATTAGGGTTGTTGCATAATCTTTGCTGATAATCATATCCAAAACTTAACAAACATTGGGTAATTGAATAAATAAATTCTGGAAGGTACACGTTTCACTAAATGCTTTGAATAAATTCGTCTTACATATTGTCTTGTACGGTAAGACTTGGAAATACTATTGTGAAACAGGATAAATGAAAACTTGTAGTCATTATTTAGATACCTTTTATCAATAATAAATAATGCACCGACTATAAGTTTTTGATATTGCGAGGTATGCAAATTGGCAGCTCTAGCAATTAACAACTCATTTGTATTCACTAATCTTAAGCGAAATAATTTGGTGTTTTACCTTAGAACGATATAAAGGAATAGAAACACTAGAAGACCTTTTTTCCAAATCAATATGCATAAAGCATCGACATATTCATGACATATGCAAAGCAAATAGCTTTACTCAATTAAAAAAAAATCTACTATAATATCCTTGACGGTTTACTTAAAAAATATATTCTGTGCAGAGATTGATTTCATCTGCAGAATGACAATCACGCAAGGTGTTAGGTGGTGTTTACTTATTCATTCCTCTCAACCACCAGTCTCATGCAACATTGATGACCACATTGCGTAACATGTGAACAGAGCATCTGTTGTGATATAAAAGTACGATTAAAACAGGTCGCTCAAAGCAAAAGTAGGTACAACATATCTCATGTGATATAACAGGCTGCGCTACACTTTAAATGGTTAATTGACTAGTATTGAAAGTCAACACGGTATTGGTCATATTTGGCACACTACAGCCTGACGTCACAAGACTTTCTGTTCTCAATTAGAAGACAGTGGGTCCATATTCATGGAACACCGCTAACTCTAGTTGGCTGCTAACCTATTGTCTACCTGTCAAAATTTGACAGATAGACAAAGAGTTAGCAGCCAACTAGAGTTAGCGGTGTTTCATAAATATGGACCCTGGAGACATAATTTCGAAATCTATGGATTTGACTGAAATGGAATAAGGATTGGATATTTGTTTGTAAAACTGTTCAAACTACGTGGTGCAATAATCCATATATCACGGAGTAGGTTGGTGAGAACTTTTCACTTCGGTGAAAATGTCTAGTGACGTGTTGATTAAACTAATCGTTTGTGATTCACATGTTCAATAATTGATATGCTTTACTCACTGGTCATTTTACTCCTGTGACAGTACGTATGCTGTCCTCCCTGTGTTATTCAATGCGCATTCGGCATTCAGCACACTACACGGAATATCGCTCCTGAATTGGTAAAACATGTAGCAACACTATAACTTAAGAGCTATTTACAACGCGACCAAAGTCTGATATCATTATGTCCCCCTGTCCTGTTGAAATATGCAAGAAATTTCATTCAGTTTGAAATCTACTATTATATTCCTTACGGTTAATGTCATTAGTTAGATATCACCGGCAGCATGACAATCACGCAAGGTGTTAGGTGGTGTTTGCTTATTCATTCATCTCAACCACCTGTCTCATGCAACATTGAAGACAACAATGCGTAACATGTAAACAGAGCATATCTGGAGTGATATAAAAAAGTATGATCAGTGAAACAGGTCGCTCAAACCAAAGGCATATATAACAGGTTTGGCAATTATACTTTAAGCGATGCATCGCTTAACCACCATCGCGATGGTGGTTGATTGACTAGTATTGATAGTCAACACGGTATGAATGATCATATTTGGCAAACTACGGCCTGTTACAAGGCTTTCTGTTCTTAATTAGATGTTTTAACGTAAAATAATCATTCAGAAATTCTCTAATCAGATACTGGAAACTTAATTTCGAAATCTATGGATTTGTAATATGCCAGAAATGGAATTAGAATCGGATATTTGTTTGTGAAACTGTTCAACATACGTGGTGCAATAATCCATATATCACGGATTAGGTTGGTGAGAATGTCTAGTGGCGTCTTGATAAGAATCGTTTGTAATTATATAATTATTAGCTTTACTCTCTACTCATTTTGTCCTTATACAAATACTATCCTCCCTGTGTTATTTAATGCGCATTCAGCATTCACAGCACTTTACAGAGTATCGCTCATAATTGGCAAAAGTAATGTTTTTGGTGTTGAAATGGTAACACTATAACTTAAGAGCTATTTCCAACACGACCAAACTATGATGTCATTATGTTCCCCTGTTGAAATATGCAAGACATTTCATTCAATTTGAAATCTACTATGCCTGATGACCACATTGCGTAACATGTAAATAGAGCACATCTGTTGTGCTTCAAAGAACTCCAGGTTGCACTAAATTTAACTTAAACAATAACGTCAAAAGTAGATAACTCATATTTCGATCGTCAATCGATGTTTTTGAGTAGGATGCACTACATATTTAAGCAGTAAGCAACGATATTAACATAATAGAAAGTCAATCATATAAGATGATCAAAGATGTCGCCAAATTCGACAAAATTCATCTTCGAACGTGATTCATTACTCAACGTTATTGATAAGATTTAAAAGCCTTTATACTTTGAGAATTTGTGAAGATTATAATTGCTTGACAACTTGCATGCTACTATTAATTTTATATTAAAATTAGCACAAGAACAGAAAAGCAAACAACATTCGTATGAAGAACAGAAAGGTAATTTATACCATTTTTGGGTTTCAATTAAATAATCTATTGAAGTGTTTGGTTTTCCGTTATTATGATGGATTTATTTAGGTATTCAAACATGCTACAGAGTTGTTCATCGCTAATCAACAACGATGTATCCATGCGTCTGCGTATTTTTTATCGCGCGAGGGTGGCTTTAGCCACCCGAGTGTGATAAAAATACGCCGACGCATCGGATGCAGAGTTGTTGATTAGCGATGAACAATAATTTTCGCTTCAATTAGGATAGTTAACTGATACAAATATTCGTCACATTGACACTTACATTGTTTGTTCTCCATAAAATCGAAAATATCGATAATAAAATCGTTTGTATTAGCCCATGCCCCTTTAATACTGAAGGTCCTTGTTTTACAAGACTCAGATTAATCTTTCCTTCAAATCGATTACCATCTTATCTTGAGATTTATATAATACAAACATATAATATTAAAATTTTATTGTGTTTAAACCTTTGGGTGTCTTCGGCCTCTAAGCTTTCCCAGGTATATTTCCTAGAAATCGGAAATCACATTTGCCCGTGTTTTGTAATAGCCGTTGTTCTTGTGTCAAGGTACTTCGTGATTTCTTACATGTGGACATGTATATACACAAAAGACCTTCACATTTATTCCGAGAAATAATCGAACCGAGATGCTTATCATCACCATGACAACAAGTTGAAAAATGAAGGGTTACGTTATGGTTTATTTTCGAAATAACTGCTTGAATAATAATAATAACAACAAACTAAAAGAGTATTATTTTTTGTTGCAATCCCTTTTTTTTTTTTTGAAATAGATTCATCAGGATTGTTCATAAAGTCAATTGATAATAGTTCTAGTATCAAATCCAATATAACAAATTAGTACTTAGTAGACAATTTTCGACTCCTGTCAGGAATCTTGATCACTCTGGTCTGGTGTGTCTAGAAGTTGGCAACACTGGTCGTGATGACGTAACCAAATTACTGGGTTGCCGTTTGGTGATGATTTGATCACATATCCTATCTGGTCTGTTAACCCCCTCGTCTTTGTTCATGGTGTTATCTCCCCTACTTCGGATCCATATTGCCTTGATCAATGATCTTAGCCTCATCCTGCCCGATTGCTTCCTACGACGTGCTCAGCTATAGCTTATATGTTTCAGTTGTTGATGTTTTCCTCTGTGACCTAGTGTAGTTCTTGGCACTAATTTTGTCAGTTTCAATTTTGTGCTCAGACAGTCTGGTGTTAAACAAACGACCCGTTACACCGATGTAGGATTTGGAACAGTTTTGACAAGGTATTTCATAGATTCCTTCGGCAGTTTGCTTAGGGTCGCGTTTGTCCTTAGGATTGAACTAGCATGTTGCGAAGCGTGCGGTGAGGTTTCATTGCCGTAGAAACCATGCTTCTTGAAGACATGTGACAATCTCTCGGTTACACCCTCAATATATGGAAACACAACTAATCCCTTTGTCTCCTCTTTGTTAGATTTGGATTTACTCTGCTTAGGCTAATCTCTTTGAGTTTTGACTATTTTGATCAAGAAAATGATCAACAAACTGAAGCTCAACAAATATCCTGTAAACAATTTTTCTATGTTATCTAAATTTTGGCACCAAATGTGTTTATTTTTATAAAAAAAAAATAGTAAAATAAACAAACAAAAAAGCCCGTGCATCAAAAAGGACGAAAACCTCCGTTCTATGCTAACAAAACAACGCCTTTCCTGTTCAGCGTATTAGCAGCACTTAAGTACATGTATAGTACATGTCTATTACATTTGTTACTTTATCCCGAAAGACCAAATTTTGACGTCACTGGTAAATGATATCCAGATTATCAAGGCGATATTATTAATGGTTGTCAGAATGAAAAAAAAAATCAGTCCTATTTGTGAATGCTAAGTTATTGATATGAGAGAAAATGAACAAATCCAGTTGCTAATTGCAAGATAATTTCGGTCAGTCGGTTGCATATTTAGGGTTAAATGACATATTATATACAATAAAAGTATAGTTGATTAAAACATTATATACCAAACTTGTGTATTGGTCCTGAGAGATATGGCAACCTTTTCCAAAACGTAATAACGTAATTATTAGCGATATACAAGAAAATATTACATAGGTCATCACAAAGCGGTTTTTTTAAGTGTACGCATTTATGTTTATCTGTGAGCATTATTTTAATAACATAGAATACTATTCAGTGCCTGAAAAATAGAAAGCTATTTTTGATACATTTTATCTGAAATCATGACCACGCCTACAATCTGGGAAAAAAGTCTTGGCACAATTATCTGTTCATGTCATTGATTTCGCACACTTTCCCCGTTCTCAACTCAATGTTGTTACGAACACAAGGACCATATTCACATCCAACAGGGGTGGGGAAGGAGGTGGTCAGTAGAGAAGAATATCTTTATTGCTTTCAACTTTAGTTTCTTGTGTTTTAAACGGATGAATGGACATAAAAAGACTCGAGTGTTCTAACGACTTTTTTTGCCTGATTGCAGTATATACTGGTATTGATGCTACAAACATGGAATAATTGACGTGTGCAAGAAACACAATAACGTTTGAAAATTAACTCTATCTCAACACATGTTCTGTGTCATATCATACATTACATACACTATCATACATTACTTTGTTCCCAGAAGAAATCAAATGTTTTTTTTCTGTCTCACTTAGATTAAGTAAATTATTGCTTGGAGATAACTATAGAATATTTTGTGGCAAACGCACTATCCGCGCCAACCATGTTAAAAAGTTCAATGCTAATCAATGCAGCATCGACATGTAAACACACAACTAAAACTTTTGCGAACTACATCAACACAGAGACAAAACATTCTGCAAACAAACACACACCCGTCCGTACCCTCCCCTAAATATTCTATTGCATGTTAAAACAACTGACAAATTATTATATGTTGTTGCTCGGATATTTCAACCGAAGGTCTAATGCTTCTTAATCACATTTGTCTCAGTGTATTTTATCAAATTAAAGTAATTTTGAATTATTTTGTCTATTTTGTCGTGTTATACAAATTGCCTATTAGGATGGCGGCAGAACGTGCTTGACATGTGAAATATGATATACCTGTAATCCAACACTTTGTTCTTGGAAATATGAGAATGCGATATTTATATACTTGTGTACTTTCAAAATCTGTTCGCTTGCTTGTTATGTATGTCTAATTTTGCAGGGCAATGCTTAGCTTTAGCCGGTTATAAAGGTAATACAATTAAATGTAATACTATTGACAAGTTATATCTAAATAAAACATTCTTCTGCCCCTGGTTTTGCCCATGAGTAAATCAAAATACATCATTATCAAGTATTACACAAATACATAAATTTACATTTTTAATTAAAACATCTTTTCATATGGCACTTCATAGACCAGTTTTCTAAGTTGTGTGGTCACAATAATGATAAAACTACACCTATCATTCTTTACTGAAAGTATTCTATATTGTTTACTTGTCTTAGTGTTCGGGTAAAAGTTAATACGAGACAGGTACAATATTTATATAATATCGAATGGCTTTGAGAGTGATACAAGAATATATTTTTTAGCGAGTACAATATTTTCCTGTATCACCAGAAAATAAACCATTCATCATCATTATTATTATTATTTATATCAGGCTTCTGAAAATGAATGATTGGTATAAAATCAATTTCCTACCTTGAGCTCAGAGCGGCTGGAAATATTCTTGGAAAGGTGCCCGGATGTGTACAGTATTTTTTTTTTAAATATTGTATGCATCCTGGTACTTTCGTAAAAAAATGTACAATACACAGTTTTATAGTTTTGTTAAAAAGCCTGATATAAATTATAATACAATATACCACTTTTGCATGTCCCATTATGCACACTGAAAGTATCATACACTGGTAATCTTTGCGATTGACCATTTATTAACGTTATGAGCAGGTGACGTTACAACGCACAACCTAGGTACGATTATGTTCGATCACGCAGAATATTTGGAACATGCGAAAGAAGTCACGAATTCTGAAAACTATCTTCTAAGAAATATGCATTTTTCTGAGCTACTTAAAATCTATAGAGCAGTTTATAGCAATTGCCTTACCAAAATGAAAACGCAGTTTACGCATTTCAGACTTCATGCACACTACTTTATTTAATGCCGAAGTGAGCAGACGGTTTTCAAAAGCTCTTTCATAAATAAAAACGTTTATTCATTGCAGACGTTATCAATTCCATCAGTAGGCATTGAAGTTCGGTGGATGCCGGACGCAGGCCACCACAGCTAAAACAAGTGAGTCGTGAGACATTGGTTAAACCTTTTTGTCATGTTATCAAACATGTTTACATACAACCTTAAATGTGCCCATTCATCTCGAACTAGCCAAAAATGCTGCCTCTTGTCATTTCTAATTTTTTCAAAGATTTGCAAATTCTTTTTATAAGAATTAAAATGACACCTTGTTGAAATTCACTTGGTATGGTCCGTCAAGTGATATAATTGCAAAAGAAGTTTCTGAGATAAATTTATTCAAAGATCAGTAAGCCCTATGTTTTCTTGATAATAGTCCTCAGAACATATAGACATATTTCATATTTCCAATCATGTTTTTGAACTTAACATTGCAGGTGTTTAGAAGCGAGCATAAAAATGTCGAATCTTTAAAATATTAGGAAAATTACAACCTTTGCATGTATTTTTACCTGTAGCACGCTTAAAAAGTTTTCCTCAACTCGAGTAAAAAGGGAACTACTCTCCTTGTTGAGTAAAATGTGGAGTACAATTTTACTCAACTTTTTACCGAGCAAAGAGACTCTCTGCTTCTTGAGTAAAAAGATGATTAAAATTTTATTCAACTTTTTACTCAACAAGGAGAGTAGTTCCGTTTTTACTCAAGTTGAATAAAAACATTTAAGCGTGCATGGCTAGTTCGAGGTAAACGGTCTCAAATAGAAACATTTGCCATGTTTTACATTTGCATAGGCTACGTTTTACTTTGTAGAGAAAAGCTTGCAAAGCAAAATCTAAATCAGACAGGCTTTGCAGTTTATCAAAATACCGGCTTTATCATAAGCAACATGAATTCGTCTCGTCACAAGTCACACTAATCCTATGTAAGTTGATATTCATTTTACGCATTAAGTTGCAAAGAGCCGTGAAAACAAATCACATTCAACCGTTCTCTGAAGACAGCATTGTCGTTTAAAGTACTGACTGCACGTTATGATTATAATGGCTTTGTGCTGCCAACACTCGAATACAATTATCCAGGGTATCTCGAAAAATACCGTTTAGTTCATTCTTTGCAGTTATACAAACTCCTTTCGCCAGGGACGTACATGACTGTTTGTTTCCGTTTATTTTGCTGTATGTTACTTACAAAAAGCTTGCAAAGCCAGATTGCTTTTGCATTGGGATCATGTTTTCCTAGCAACATTAAGCTTCATTATGTTACTATATGATCTATATTTCTTCAGTTAATAAAATGTGATCTTCAATACGTTAGAAGAATCTAAAAACTTTCTAATAGTCTGATTTTATGGGGCAAAGTTTATGGTTTCACATTGAGGTTATTTTATTCGTAACAACATTACGCTTCATTATCTGATTATGACATGATATGATGTAATTTCTTTGGTCAATAAAATATGAACTCCCCTACTTATAGGTTCTATATAAGTCAGTATGGCGCTGAGATGAATCATCTATAGGAAACGTGTGACAAATTCACGTCTTGAGAAAGATGATATGCATTCTCGGACCGAGTTTCTTGACTCATTATACATATCAATACCATATTAGTTTGATACTGGATGGTACTGCATTACATTAGTAAATAGCAAATCGTAAATAGCATCAGCATTATGTAAAACCTACTCCTACACACGTAGAAGAATGTTGCCGGTTACGAGGTTTGAGTTCATTGTATAATTTATTTCTTTATATTTTCAACTCTGATATGTCATCTTTTGTAAAAGGGAAGTCAAATGTCAAGGCATTTCAAGGCAAAAAAATAGCACCAAAATGACTTTGAAGTTGTTGGACTTTATTTGTTGAAATAGAAACGTACTTCTAATATTGTCGATCCAGCAGAATAGGCGTATGTTGAGTACTTTTTCAGTCCGCATTATGCCGAAAATTCTGTACGTTTCTCGTTTACAAATTTACAACAAACACTCCCGAGATTGTCATCGAAAAAGACAAAATGTCATTTAAAAATGTATATAATTTAAAATAAAATATTTTTTTAAATATCTGTGGATCCCTTATCAATAATTGACGCTTCTTTTATTTCTTGGCTTATCTATACTCATTTTGTTTCACTGCTTTAATATACACTGGCGGTCAAAACAGTAGCATTGCCAGACTTTTTGGTCAGGGGGGGGGGGCAAAGATATAAAGATATTTCTTCCAGATTTTTCGAGGTGTTTGTACATTTCTTCCCAATATTTCAATGCAACAAATCTATTTTCGTTTACCCAAACTAAATTCAAGTCGATTTTAAAACCTGATTAGCGAAAAAATCCCTGTCTAGCAGTATTGCAGCTGCTCTCTCTTTTTTCTTGTTCTTTCCGAATTTGCTGGTTTCTTGAATTAAACCCTATATTCTGCTAAAATGAATATTAATTTTAAATTCATTCATAACATGCAACTAATCAGCATAATAGTAAAGAAGCTTGTTCACATCACATCGTGCATAGGTAACGTAAATGTCATGTGTGCAATCAAGTTTAGACAATTTAATTACGATTTGTGGGCGGATGTGAAACAAGTCATGCTTAGTTTAAATTTCATTAATTGATTGGCAAAGTGTCTTTCAATATCATTGAATAGAACAGTATGAAATGCAAAAACAAAAGCTAATTCGGATGGATTTAAACCTGAAAACAAACATGAACCGCCCCTCCCTAAATTAAAGCCTGTTTATGCAAAATCTTTACTTGCGGCCTTTTGTTATACTCAATAAGGTGCTATTTTAATCCTTATAACATAGTCTTTGCAAAATATTCAAAACAGAACATGGCAAGATATTGTATTTACGGCTGGTTTTGGATGGACGGTCACAAATGATATATAAGGGACGTACAGACCATATCTATAATTGACATACTTCCGCCGTTGATGGGGTAAATTCACAGAACCGAAAGGGGGATCGGAAATCAGAACGAGGCCAAGTATGATATATACACTACTTGCTGTGGATTTTACCCCATCAACGGCGGGAGTATGTCAATTATAGATATGGTCTATTACATTACACCAATCGTTTACTGAGCTGGATGTATCTATGAGCTTATAAACTTTTTTTACTTCAAGCAAAAATTCATCTTTTTATTCGACCACATGAACAGGTGTTTCAGTCATATGTTTGCTACTCGGTACAAAATAATCTTTTTCCAAACAGAAATGGCAAAGTTTTTCTATCCGTGCATGAATGAGTACATATTTTTATTAAAAAATTCACAAACATTACCAAATGGTTTACACTAAAATATTACAAATGTTGCAAATCTTACCACACCAAACAATACATTAAAAGAAATCCTAAAGACAGAATTGTGTGCCCGTTTATGAAAGTATTTATAAATATGTTACCCAACAACTATGTTAAGTGCAATATAAAAATTCACTAACACGTCAGCGAAATTTTATTTTGAAGTGATTTAGAGCAAAAACGAAAAAGCAATTGATTTAATAATAACCTGCATGTATTCACCCAACCAGTAAGCACTATTTTCAACAGCAAACCCGTAGATAGAATGTCTATACAAGATTCTGAAACCATTTTAAAGATTTAAAAAAAACCCAGTTTTTTGGTCATACACGCTACTTTAAAATCGCCCTTTAATATTTACGAAAATTCTTGCCCTTGAAATTTACCAAGTACCCTACTATATGTAACAATCAAATAGAAGCTATACTTCAATTAACCTATTAAAACGAACAGACAAACAAACACTTTTATTTGATTGATTTGTTTAATTATTAAAATAATGACACAAATTTCTCCTCAACCTTGGCAAATTATACTACCATATTTTGTCATACAGTCTGATATTTCAAACGAAAGTCTAAGGCTTGTTCACAACATTTGCCTGAGGATAATTTATCAAATTAAAATAAATTTCGAATTGTCGATTTCGTCGAGCTATACAAATTGCGTTAACTAGGAAGGCGACGGAGCGTGCTTGACATGTGTAATATGATATATCTGAAATTTAACACTTAGTTCTTGGAAAATCTGAAAATAAAAACATAAACTTATATGCCTTAAAAATCTGATTTGCTTGATTTATTTATGTCTAGTTTTGCTGAGTAAAAGTGGTTATATGAATTATCTCAAACAATATTGATACAAATATATGTCTTTTACAAATCTGCAGTACATGTAATTTGAATTCTGACGTGCTACTTCAGACAACTATCTCTTTGCATATGTCAGGTTTAAAGAGCACGTGCTCGCATACTCTATCGTTCATATCACCCATATTTATCATTTTCAGCTTACAATGTTCCAAGTTCTATTTTATTAAGTTATTTTGCCGTAAGGTTTTAGGGTAATATTAAATAAGTCAGAGATCACAATCAGCTCATGTAAAATATATTAGAATATATGAGGGGGTATCAAAAAGTTTCAAAGATCACCAAGAAGGAAAGGAGCTAAATCGATGAACTTTAGTCAGTATGATCATTCGTCTTTGTGTTCATTATGGTACAAAAATGCTGTCAATGACATGTATATTTTCTATACAGGTGTCGATAGATGTCAACAACCAGAGAAATGAGAGTTTTATTTGTACTCAGGGGGTACATAATAATATTTTGATCCCGGCTGTATTTCTTCTTAGTGATCTTTAACACTTTTTGATATCCCCTCGTATGTCCGCGATTATTGAAGTTTGCTACAATTGCCTCACTGAATGAAACGTAGTTTTTGCATTTGAAGCTACTTTCTTTTACCTTTTAAAAAATTGACGTAGAATATGAAGACAGTTTTACCTTTTTCATGATTAATAGCAATAGCTATTATATCAAAAATATTCACATACAACTTTTTACCTTTGGGGAAGCTTCAAATGAAATTTGTTTTTGATAAAAGTTCCTAGTATATCGTATATTTTAAATTGTACTTTGTGCGGAATAGCAAATAAGACAGGCATTGCCAGTTTATCAAAATACCGTCTTTAACAAAGGTAACTTGAATTCGTCTCATCCGAAGTCATAGTAATCCTATGTAAGTTGATATTCCTTTCACGTATTAAGTTGCAAAGAGCCGTGAAAACAAATCACATTCAACCGTTCTCTGAAGACAGTGGTGTCGTTTGCGGTCGTCTGTCGCACATTAGAACGTACTGGGTGTTCGTTATGATTATAATAGTTTCGTGTTGGCAACACTTTAGAATAATCCAGGGTATTTTGAAAAAAAAATAACGTGTAATTTATGCTTTTGAGTATCCTTTCAGCTGTGTATAAAACTTGTGAATATTTCACATTTAGAGGAAGATGATATGTTTTTTCTTCACAGATATGCAGAGCATGTGAAATGACATTTCGCGCCTTTCGAACCTTACACGAATTGCGTGTCACAAGGTCAATCTGCTGCTCAGTCTTGATATATTATATTATCTGAAACTTTTCATTTTAAAAGAAATGTAAACAAATAACCATTGGTAATTGCTATCGAAATGCTAAAGTATATGATCATGAAAAAGACAAAACTCCCTGAAAAAAGAATGAA
>JXSR01S002603.1:138079-153502 GCA_000969725.1 Ophiothrix spiculata
GGGGGGGGGCGGATTCCCCCACCCCCGGCTCTTTTAGGGTTAAGGCACGTTTTATTACAGAAACATTCAAAATTGAATCAAATATGTCTCAATTTAATTCTACTATGAATTGTACCTATCCCAGTCTCTGTCAATCATTTCAGATTAATTCTGTACATCTGAAATCAGGGAAATGTACCATATATACCGGTCCTGTATCGCATAATCCTTTTGGCTCATTCCAGTGAAAACTAAACCTTTTTTGATTTCAAGCAAAAAATCAGCTTTTTTATTCGACCATATGAGCAGTTTTTTCAGCCATACATTTGTTACTCGGTACGTGAAAAGTATTTTCTAATCAGAAAGGTTGATTTGTTTTCTATTCGTGCATGAATGAGCACATGTTTTAATTCAAAAATGTCACAAACGTTACCAGACGTTACCAAAGAAAACAATGCATTAAAAGAATTCCTGACGATAGAATTACCTACCACTTTTATGAACTATTTGTAAATATGTTACCCATCATCTGTGAAAAGCGCGATAAAAAATTCGCTAACATGTCAGAGATTTTTTACTTTTAAGTTATTTGGAGCAAAATTTTAGTGCGAGGTCACAAACGTCACCAAACGTTACATGAACTTACATGTACTCAGTATTTTGGCAATTATTTTAATCTTAAAACACCTGCATGTCTTGATCCCACCAGTGAACACCATTATCAACAACAAAATCGTTGTTATAATGTTTATGCAAGGTTCTGTTGCCATTTAAAAGTGAAATTTAAAAGTGAAACGTAACTTTGGAATCACCCTTTTACGTATTTCAATTCGGTATTATGTAAAAATACAACTAGTCGTAAACCAAGTTTATGCATTCTATGCTTAACCATGCCTTTCAAGAATGTGCAATCTAAGTTTGCTAACTGGAGTTTGCAAAGTGATCGTGTAATACCAACCAAAAAGGTCTTTCTGATGCTGTTCCTTATGATATCCGGGGACATTCACTGTAAACCCGGACCAAATGTTCCAATTTGTTTACTATGTAACAGCAACACTGGAATAACAATGGACAGTATTTCCTTACTATGTTTTGAGTGAAAAGGATGGGCTCATACCAACAGTCAAAATCAAGATCAAATCAGTAGGCCTACTAGTCCATCTTAACAGTGGAAAGTTGTGTTTTGGCAATGTCCATCATTCCCAATGTGAATCTCAAATAATCGATCAACGGTTTTGTCGTGGCCCAACTACATCAAAATTACGCTTTAAAGTCAGTGTAAATTCCTGAGACAACCTAGCTCGTCTAACAAAGATCAATTAATGATTCCTTTTTATATTATAGTGTACGTATTTTATTCTAGTGAAATGGTTGAACGCATCAAGTACAGACATAAATTTCAACAAAATGAAAGTTAGGTCACCTATTCTACCTATTAAACAAATTATGATGAATAAAGAGTACATGCTCTGTTTTTTATTATTATAAGATTATCTAGTTTATCATTCAATAAGTGTGTGTTAAAAGTCTTTATCGAATAACAAGTCTGGGAACATTTCATCAAAAACTTGTCTTATAACATTTTGGATTCATTAAGAATATTTTCCATTAACATGTCTTATCAAAACTATTAAAAAGGAGGAAAAATGTACTTAGATTTTATTTTAACACCTTAAAGAAAGTTTCCAGTGACAAACCTTATAACTAATTTTGATAAATTCTTATTCATTGTTTTGAACATGAACCTATACCAATATTTTAAATATTAAAAAGGACTTATAGGTCGAACTGAAATATGCGTCTTTTTAAAATCGTCATTATAGAGAATATTCCATTATGTTTGTGCCTTGAGTTAACTTCTATATTTCGTTTAAATTGAAATGGATGGTTAATCTTATTCAAATTAAGGAGAATTAAATATTCGAAGACTGTGTAAGATGCAATTTGATCGGTGTAATAGTACGAAAGTGTGCATATTACGCTTCGTGAATAGGTAATGTAAATGTTATGTGAGCAATCAAGTTTAAACAATTTAATTACGGTTTGTGGGCGGATATGAAACAAGTCATGCTTAGTTTTAAAATCAATTTATTGATTGCCATAGTGTCTTTAATATAATTTGATAAAACGATATAAAACGATAAAAAGAGAAAATACAAGCGGTTTGAAATTATTGCAATCTGCGCTATATAAATATTCAGAATAATGATATTAAGAAATCAGAAGTCTGTGTGAGGTATAGCCTCTACTCAAGGGCAGCCAGAGAGCGCTCAATCGACAATATCTTCAATAATAGCAATTTTCTACTACACTACTGTACCTAGCTTTAAAACAGTGTGTTCGAGCCCTAATTTGACTTCTGAGTACCAGTTCTATTCCAGAACTGAAGTATTCAGCCCGATGATTGTGAGAGTATTATGATCTGTGACCGGGCTAGCACTCATCTTACTCATAGCCATAACAATCTCAACATATACATGTGATGACTTACCCCGAAAAGGGAGACTTTGCGACAAAACACTTTAAAGAAAATAATACGAATTTCCAGCAGATTTTCTGTTGTAAAATTTGATCGCCTTGACAAATATCAAGAAGTTAGGTGTCATTTTAAAGATTACAAAAGGCTGTAATAGATGAAATGATAAAATCAAAATTGATATCATCTGCAAAGTCCCCTCTTTAGGGGTGAGCCATGACATATTAATTTTTGTTTTAGTAAACACTTCCAGCAATAACCATTATATACAAATTAATTGCAATTTTGAGGCCCGTCGTAATGCAAAATACTTTTCAAAGATTATTTACACAACATTAAGTTTCACATAACCGATTTACGTAGGCGTTAATATCCAGGTCACCTTTTGTAAAGTACCTTAAATGTGGTTGCATAATATTAAACACGTAAGGTGGTTAAGTGTAGATCATCTGACACTATTTGGTGTAAGCCGAGGGAGTAATAGAGCATGTTTCACGGAACATACGGGTGAGGTTTGTATACAATCAAATTATCCTTTCCTTTACCTCGTACTCGTTCAGAAATGGCAGATGGTTAACGACAAAAATGTATGCGTTGCATGTGATTGTAGTTTTAGAACACCCATGTTTTAGTGCCTTAACCACAGCTACCCGGAAAAAAAAAATTAACTATATTTGTATCATGAAGAAAATAGACTGTCTGCTATTAGTGAAGTGATTTTCTCTGAAGGCCGTTGACTTAAAATGCGTTTGTTTTTGCAGGTCAAATTATAATCACTATAATACACATGTGATGACTCACCCCGAAAAGGGGGACTTTGCAACAGAACACTTTTCGAGAAACTGGTGAAAATATGTAGCAAAAAATAAGGAAAATAATAAGATTTTCCTGCAGATTTTATGTTGTAAAATTTGATCGCCTTGATCAATATCAGCAAGTAAAGTGTCATTTAAAAGCTTAGAAAATGCTGTAACAGATGGAATGATAAAATCAAAAATGATATCATGTGCAAAGTCCCCCCTTTCGGGGTGAGTCATCTGATATTATTTTGTTTTAAGTAAACACTTCCAGCAATAACCATTTTATACACATTAGTTGCAATTTTGAGGCCCGTCTTAATGCAAAATACTTTTCAAAGATTTTTTACACAACATTAAGTTTCATATAACCAATTTACGTGGACGTTAAAATCAAGGTCACCTTTTTGTAAAGTACCTTGTTACTTAAATGTGGTTGCATAATATTAAACACGTAGGGTGGTTAAGTGTAGATCATCTGACACTATTTGGTTGCAGCTGAGGGAGTAATAGAGCATGTTTCACAGAATATATGAGTTAGGTTTTTACACAATCAAATTATCATTTCCTTTACCTCGTACTAGTTCAGAAATGGCAGATGGTTAACGATAATAATGTATGCGTTGCAAGTGATTGTAGTTTTAGAACAGCCATGTTTTAGTGTCCTAACTAACCACAGCTGCCCAAAAAAAACCTTGAATATATTTGTATCATGAGTAAAATCACCTTAGTACCAAGTAAGCGAAAGAAAGCTTATCATTTACAGGGCTCCAAGATGTTTTATAAATTCAGTTTTGAATGCAGGAGGAAGACCGGAGTATCCGGAGAAAAGCCTGCAGAAGCGAGCATGGACTGAAAACCAAAATGCGCATAAAGCGCCGGGCGCTGTACTCGAACCCGTGACCTCATTGGTGCAAGGTGAGGGAACTACCGCTGCACCAACCCGCTCCTCCTTTTAAATAGATTGTCTGTTATTAATGAAGCGGTTTTCTCAGGCTTTAGGACGTTGACTTTAAATGCGTATTTTCTTTAGCTGTAAAATCCACATAATGTTTTTTTATCTATAACAAAGAATTAAAGAGCAAGTATTGGTGAAAAATGTACCTTAGATGAATACGACAAAGTCTGATATCATCCCTGCATACCGGAAATTAAAACAACGTACAGGTACATGTTGTTTTATATAAGCGGAAACAGAACACATTTGAATCGAGGCAAGAAATGCACACACAAATAAAAGTCGATTCGCCACAATCATGAATTCACTAAACGCTATCAGTCAATATGTTTTTTCAAAAATCAAAGGCAAAAATGAAGTATGTGTCATCATCAAATTGTGCCTCTAATCCGTTCCCATGTTAGAAAGTGTTTCTATACAGTATTAGTAGTACTGCCTTTTAACATTTTTATTGACCTATTCTAATACAAATCTATATATAACTGCTTAAATTGACGATTGAAGAAATTGACGCATGTCATGAAAAAGGTCGACAAACCCTTTCTAGGCTAGCATAAACAACAATTTCCCCGCTTAGTGCATTAACAGCACATTTATCTCTGTACGTTATACTTGTACTCTATTCCAATTGATCAAAAATGTGCAGTAGAGAGTAAATGAAATCTATACGTCGTAAAATCTACCGCCTTTAAGTGATATCATTTAATGGTCAAGGTCAAAAGTTACGTCCATTTAAGGAAAGACCGGTGAAAACCACGAGGACGATTTCACCATTATTTCAGCGTTAACAGTTTTACACGATTCGATGAAGATTAATAATGCAGTGAGATTAAATGACCAAAGGCACATTTCATGTTACAGAACTTTTCCTAGCTCAATTGATAAACATTGAGTTTTTAAAATGGATGGTTAATTTTATTCAAATTAAGAAGAATTAGATTTTAAGACAGTATAAGATGCAATTTGATCAGCGTAGTAGTACGAAAGTGTGCTCACTACGCTTAGCGAATAGGTAATGTAAATGTCATGTGTGCAATCAAGTTTAAACATTTTTATTACGATTTGTGGGCGGATATGAAACAAGTCATGCTTAGTTTTAAAATCCATTTATTGATTGCCATATAGTGTTTTTTCATATAATTTGATAAAACGATATAAAATGATAAACAAATACAAGCGCTTTGAAATTATTGCAATCTGCGCTATATAAATTATCAGAATAATGATATTAGGAAATCAGAAGTCTGTGTGAGGTATGGCCTCTACTGAAGGGCAGTCAAAGAGTGCTCAATCGACAATATCTTCAACAATAACAGTATTCTATTACATTACTGTATCTTTGAATCAGTGTGTTCGAGCCCTAATTTGACTTCTGATCTGCTACACTCTTATTTTTTTACTCTGTTGAGTACAAATTTTCTCAACGATCACAGCTCATTGCTGTGTAAAATCTTACTCAATATTGAGTAAAATCTTACTCAACATTGAGTAAAATCTTGCTCGGTTGAGTCAATATTACTCAACGTTGGACACATCTTACTCAATGTTGAATAAAGTTTTCCCAACGTTGAGTAGGATTTTACTCAACAAGAGTAAAACGTTTTTAAGAGTGTAAGAACATCACAGAGCTTACGTACAAGTTCTATTCCAGAACTGATGTAATCTGCCCGATGATTGTGGGAGTATCATGATCTATGACCAGGCTAGCATAAAACTCATCACGCTCATAGTCATTGTAATCTCAAAAAGATATATTGGATGACTTACTCCGAAAAGGAGGACTTTGCGACAGACCACTTTTCGAGAAAACTGATGAAAATAAGTAGCAATAAATAAGGATCCCCCTTTCGGGGTGAGCCATAACATATTAACATTTTTAGTAAACACTTCCAGCAATAACCATTATGTACAAATTAGTTGCAATTTTGAGGCCCATCGTAATGCAAAATACTTTTCAAAGATTATTTACACAACATTAAGTTTCACATAACCGATTTACGTGGGAGTTAATATCCAGGTCACTTTTTGTAAAGTACCGTGTTACTTAAATGTGGTTGCATAATATTAAACACGTAGGTTTCAGCTGAGGAAGTAATAGAGCATGTTTCACGGAACATTATGGGTGAGGCTTGTATATAATCAAATTATCCTTTCCTTTACCTCGTACTCTTTAAGAAATGACAGATGGTTATTTAAACGACAATAATGAATGCAATGCATGTGATTGTAGTTTTAGAACACCCATGTTTTAGTGCCCTAACCATAGCTACACGAAAAAACCCTTGACTATATTTGTATCATAAGAAAATAGACTATCTGCTAATAATAAAGTGATTTTCTCTGAAGTCAGTTAATTTGAAAGGCGTTTTTTGATCACCCTCTTAAAAATCACTGTGTGTACACATAATGTGTAATCCAGACTTCTTTATCTGCAAAATCCATAGAAAGTTTTTTTTACCTGCATTATCTATTACAAAGAATTACAGAGTAAGTATTGGTGAAAAGAAGTACCTTAGATGAATACGACAAAGTCTGATATCAACCCTGCATATCGGAAATTAAAACATCTTATAGGTACATGTTGTTTTATATAAGCGGAAACTGAACAAATCTGAATCGATGCAAGAAAAGCACACACAAATAAAAGTCGATACGCCACCATCATGGATTCACTAAACGCTATCAAGCAATATCTTTTTTCGAGATCATGGCAATATAAAAATGAAGTATGTGTCATCTTTAAATTGTGCCTCCAATCCGTTCCCATGTTAGGAAGTGTTTTTGATACAGTATTAGTAGTATTGCCTTTTAACATTTTTAATGACCTATTCCTATTGCAAATCTATAACTGCTTAAATTGTCGATTGAAGAAATTGAAGCATGTCATGAAAAAGGTCGACAAACCCTTTCTAGACTAGCATAAACAACAATTTCCCCGCTTAGTGCATTAACAGCACCGAGATATGTACATGTCAGTTATCTTTTTTTTTTCATGTCAGTTATCTTTGTACGTTATACTCTATACCAATTGATCAAAAATGTGCCGTAGAGAGTAAATGAAATCGATACGTCGTGCAATCTACCGCTTTAAGTGATATCATTTAATGGTCAGGGTCAAACGTTACGTCCTAATAAGTAAAGACCACCGACCTGATTTCACCATTATTCCAGCGTTAATCATTTTACATGATTCGATGAAAATTTAAAGACAAAAGGCACATTTCATGCTAAATAAAGTTTCCTAGCTCAATTTATAAAAATTGAAGTTTTAAAAAGCCAAGTGTTGAAAGGATGATGTTTCCGTTGACCTGTATTCAAAATCTCTTGCTAGGATTGCAATTTCTCAAGTGGGGATTATCTATACTTATTGGACTCCAGTGAATAGAATAAGTAATGGGTTAACACAATATTTTACTTAATTCATTGTTATGCACGGACAGAACATTTGAACTCAAGAAATGCATAATATCTTCAACATTAACAATATTCTTTTACACTACTGTACCTTTAAATGAGTGTGTTGGAGCCCTATTTTGACTTCTGATCTGCTAGGAACATCACAGAGCTTAGGGATCTGTCACACATCACGAAACGTACGAATAACGAACTAATAGGGTACATTGGCTTGGTCATTGAAATACATGTAATCGATTACCAAACCAGTATACCGTATCCACTCGACCAATTCAACTACTCATTTTCTGAATTTAGATTACGTTACGGTTGAGCGCCTTCATACTAGCGTGCCAAAAATTGTTAAAATAATTTAAATGAAGTGTTGGTCATAGAGTATGACTATTTGTTAAACTTTTGGAAACGGGGATATTGTTCATTTTAAGGCGATTGTCAGATGGAAAACAGTTGAATTAGACGAGTGAATAGGGTACGTTATTAGTACGTTATTCGCACGGTGCGAATGATGTGTGACATGGCCTTTACGTACAAGTTCTATTCCACAACTGAAGTCATCTGCCCGATGATTGTGAGAGTATTATGATCTGTGACCGGGCTAGCATAAAACTAATCATGCTCAGAGTCATAGTCATCTCAACAGATATATGTGATGACTTACTCCGAAAAGGGGAACTTTGCGACAGAACACTTTTCTTCCAGAAACTGATGAAAATAGGTAGCAAAAAAATAATAAGAATTTCCAGCAGATTTTCTGTTGTAAAATGTGATCGCCTTGATCAATATTATCAAGTAAGGTGTCATTTAAAAGCTTAGAAAATGCTGTAACAGATGAAATGATAAAATCAAAATTTATATCATCTGCAAAGTCCCCCTTTCGGGGTAAGCCATCACATACTTATTAACATTTTTAGTAAACACTTCCAGCAATAACCATTATATACAAATAAGTTGCAATTTTGAGGCCCATTGTTATGCAAAATACTTTTCAAAGATTATTGACACAACATTAAGTTTCACATTACCGATTTACGTTGGCGTGGGCGTTAAGATCCAGGTCACTTTTTGTAAAGTACCTTGTTACTTAAATGTGGTTGCATAATATTAAACACGTAGGGTGGTTAAGTGTAGATCATCTGACACTATTTGGTGTCAGCTGAGGGAGTAATAGAGCATGTTTCACGGAACATATGAGCGAGATTTGTATACAATCAAATTATCATTTCCTTTACCTCGTACTCGTTCAGAAATGGGAGATGGTTAACGACAATAATGTATGCGTTGCATGTGATTGTAGTTTTAGAACACCCATGTTTTAGTGCCCTAACCACTGCTACCCGAAAAAAAACCTTAACTATAATATTTGTATCATGAGAAAATAAACTATCTGCTATTAGTGAAGTGATTTTCTCTTAAGGTTGTTGACTTAAAATGCGTTTTTCAGGTCAAATTATAATCACTATATGTACACACATGTGTATGCAGACTTCTTTAGCTGCATAATCCACAGAATTTTTTCATCTATAACAAAAAATTACAGAGTAAGTATTGGTGAAAAGAAGTACCTTAGATGAATACGACAAAGTCTGATATCATTCCTGCATACCGGAAATTAAAACATCTTATAGGTACATGTTGTTTTATATCAGCGGAAACTGAACACATCTTAATCGATGCAAGAAAAGCACACACAAATAAAAGTCGATACGCCACAATCATGGATTCACTAAACGCTATCAATCAATATCTTTTTTTCAAGATCATAGCAATATTATAAAAAATGAAGTATGTATCATCATCAAAATGTGTCTTCAATCCGCTCTTATGTTGGAAATCTGTTTGATATAGTATTAGTAGTACTGCCTGTTTTACATTTTTATTGACCTATTCCTAATACAAATCTATAACTGCTTAAATTGACGATCAAAGAAATTGAAGCATGTCATGAAAAAAGGTCGACAAACCCTTTCTAGACTAGCATAAACAACAATTTCTCCGCTTAGTGCATTAACAGCACCGAGATATGTACATGTCAGTTATCTTTGTACGTTATGCTCTATTCCAATTAATCAAAAATGTGCCGTAGAGAGTAAATAAAATCGATACGTCGTAAAATCTACCGCCTTAAGTGATATCATTTAATGGTCAGGGTCAAAAGTTACGTCCATTTAAGTAAAGACCGGTGAAAACCACAAGGACGATTTCACCATTATTTCAGCGTAAACAGTTTTACATGATTCGATGAAGATTAATAATGCAGTGAGATTAAATGACAAAAGGCACATTTCAAGTGAACTTTTCCTAGCGCAATTGATAAAAAATGGGTTTTTTAAAAAGCCAAGAATTAGTGTCGAAAGGATGGTGTTTCCTTTGACCTGTATTAAAAATCTCGTGGTAGTCTTAAAGTGCTTGCGTCCTGTCTCTGTTATTTAGCGAACATGCTGTCTCACTAGCTAGGACATCTCATAAAAAATTAGACGTCTAGTCCAACATTTAATATAGTAGTCTACGGGTATAGATCATCATTAAGAGGTCTATGCTTGTTACACTAAAATCAACATCATTATCATGATGAATGTCGTATGGCTGATTTGGGACATTATTTTGCTACCGGTAAATGAATCGGATGGACTGACCAAGGTGGTTTGAAGGTAGAGTCAGTATAATTGCCATATCTCTGCTTGTAGACTATCAATTTTATTGAAACAAATTTTGTAGTTAAAAAGGTCGGCTTTCGATTAAAATAAATGACAACGTGATGCAAAATGTAACTTCATTCTTTCAGAGTAGATAATAGTGTACACTTTTTTCTGCTACTACCTGCATTTGGAACGAAAGTAGGTAATAACTAATATGAAGTGCTATACGATAAAATAGTACAAAATGAATACCAAAAGTGCTAAAGAATGAGCCTATGATTTGTGTAAGCGTTTCCTTTTATGTATTGTGATAATTGGTCCCGTGTTGGGCGTAGCCAGACGTAATTTAATTTAAGTTTGGTACACATGGGAAGTCCACCGTTTTGTTATAACATTTATTTAGG
Organism: Ophiothrix spiculata; assembly: GCA_000969725.1. Classification (NCBI taxonomy): domain Eukaryota; kingdom Metazoa; phylum Echinodermata; class Ophiuroidea; order Amphilepidida; family Ophiotrichidae; genus Ophiothrix; species Ophiothrix spiculata. The sequence continues at coordinate 148,744 of JXSR01S002603.1, forward strand.
GCCCAGCGTCGACAAACTCGCTAGAATTACGGAAACCAAGCCGAAGATACTTTGACCAAGCTGAAGACATCAACTCCCCTAGTCCCCCTATTCTGTGATAAATACAATCCGGCGCCATAATAAGATTACCAAAAATATATTTAAAAAAAAAGGGTATACATGTTCAATTGTGACTTGGAGTTGAATTACAGAGTCTATAAAGTGTTCACCTGTTTCATTCTATTTGTGATAAATTCGGCATTATCAAGTATTCACGAAAAAAGGTAATAACTGATCTGAACTGCTACGATAATATAAAACAAAATGAATACCAAAAAGGTCAAAGTTGGATTACCAAAAACATAGAAAGATATGGTTCTATTTGTGATAAATTCGGCATTATTAAGTATTCACCTTTTGCGCTTAAAAGACGAAACAGTAAATAGTGTTTGCATTGCAGATTTTGTACACCAACTCTTTAGTGCTCTTACACATATCTGCCCGGAAATATCAAAACCAAAACAAACCATAACAAAACAACAAAAACAACGACAACAACATCTTTTTGTATCAAAAGAAAATAAATTGTCAATTAAGAATATTTTCTCTTAAGGGCACAGTTAACCCCTATTTTTCTGAAATATTTAAAGCTTTGTAACTCAGCAACCGATAAGTAAATCCATATAAAAGTATACATTTCTAGATGTGGATTTTCATGTAGAAGAGGGTGGTTAGGTCAGATTTGGACCAAAATGTATGATTTTGGACCAAGGTCCAAAAAACCCATGTTCTTGGACCTTTAATTTGTAAACAACCTAACTAAATTTTGAAAAAATAAAAGTTGGACCTCGAATGCTTTTAAGAATCTAGAAACACATGTCTAGGAACGCATTTCTCAAATTTTTGATTTTTGATAACTTTTTGAAAAATTGCTAAAAATAGGTCCAAAATTGGCCCAAAATAATTTTTTTGTCATTTTTTGCCTATTTTAGGCCTATTTTTGGCAATATTTCAAAAAGTAAGGTAAAAATCAAAAATGTGAGAAATGCGTTCCTAGACATGTGTTTCTAGATTTTAAAAAGCATCCGAGGTCCAACTTTAATTTTTTCAAAATTTAGTTAGGTTGTTTACAAATTAATGGTCCAAGAACATGGTTTTTTTGGACCTTGGTCCAAAATCGTACATTTTGGTCCAAAACTGACCTAACCATCATCTTCTACATGAAAATCCACATCTAGAAATGTATACTTTTATATGGATTTACTTGTCGGTTGCTGAGTTACAAAGCATTAAATATTTCAGAAAATGAGGGGTTAACTGTGCCCTTAAGATAATTTACGTTTATGGACTTAAAATGTTACATTTTATATCCAAAAGGAGTATGGGAATTATGAAGATGACCTAAGATCAGTTGTATACCATTATTGATATTACAATCTCGAGATAATCAACCCCTGCCATGTATAGTATATAATACGTTATTTCAAAATGAAGATGTTCTAAACTTATCCATTAATTAGAAGTTTATGTTGCCGAACTTCTGATCATTATTTTGTCTACTTTAGATCTAGTAAATTGGTCTTTGGAGATAAAAATACCCAGTGGCAAATTACTGAGACGCATTAACCACGCCAACCAGGTTAGACAGGTCCAATGCGTAGACTTACTTCTATTATATCCACATGTAATTTGTCAAAGCTTTTGTTATGAGGGAAAGAGGTTTGTCCGAAAAAAAAAAACAATTGAATCTGTTTTAACTTAGGAGTACTCCTCTTCTTTATTACTAAATCTGTGTTACGGACCATTTTTATTATGAACATGCTAACACACCAACCAGTCACTAGAAACTTGCATGCACACTACCAACAATCACACTTTTCACAAGTTTGCTCTCGACTTCGGCGCTCACAAACCCCTAGCAGGCCTTTTGCCTCCGGCCTAGTCTCGCGCCTTCAGCGCTCGATGTTAGTGACTCAGAAAATAACAAAAATCCAGTATTTGACAAAGACTATTTATTACTAGGAAATTTACGACTTCATTTTTGGGAATTGCTTCTAGAAAAATATATAAATCTTTCATGAAAAACAGTCATGTATTTTAAAATTATAGCTGAGAACTATTTGCGATAATCTGACGAGTCATGCGAGTGCAAAAAAGTCGTATCTGCAATAGCTGCAATCTGTCATAAATTTGGGATGCACATTGTATAATCTCAAGTCTTGGGTCAGTGGTTCTTGAATTGGTTCTTCAGGTGGCACAGAAGAAACATTTCAAGAACCACTAACATAAGACAGTGAAATTCCGAGGGATTTTACACATTCTTGTGACAAGTTGTAAAATAACTTAGGGCAGCCATTGCAGATACGACTTCTTGGCACTCACATGACGAAACTGTTACTATAACGATTTCTTTTTAAAAAATAATTTTATTGTTATGATTGAATTTGTTCAAATGCAAATCAAAACTGATATAACATGCGGATCCGTTTGTGTCTGTTTAATCTAACATTCCCCATGTCCACATGTCTCTGAGAGAAACTTATTTTTTCTCTTAAGGTCAAAAGCATTAACGATGGTGTATTGGAATAAACACAACAAAATCGTGATTTAATTTTAGGATTTGAATTTGAAACATTCTGATCTTTTGAATCATCATGGAGAAATCAAAATGTAACCTGGACCTGCACAACCTTTTAGATATAAATTTGCCACGTTAACATGCTTTAAAATGTTGTCTTATAATGAAACACATATTCTTTTCATGTTAAATATGTTGACACAATATTTATTGCACTTCACATATAAGTTGGGCGATAAACATTGCCAATGCTGTTAATTCAACTACAGGTCTACAGCTTATTCATCACGGATGCAAAATCCTTAACTAAGGAAGATTTCTGCCTCAGGGTATTTTATCAAATTAAATAAATTTTGAATTAATACATTTCGTCGTGCTATACAAATTGCCTATCAGTAAGGCGTGGAACGTGCTTAACATGTGAAATATGATATATAGTTGTAATCCAACACTTTGTTCTTGGAAATGCGAGAATAAAAACATCTACTTGGATCTCTGAAATCCGTTTCGCTTGCTTGTAATGTATGCTAGTTTTGTCGAAGAAAGTATACGCCTTAGCAAATAAATAAAATAGTACAATCAGATAAAATACTATAAAAACGACGAAAAGAGGTTGTTACGTCCTGGGAACAGAAAAAAAAAATACTCAAGTGGACTGAGTTGTTTCGCATCATCGCCAAAAATCTAGGTGCATTGTCATTTTTATCAAAGATTTCAAAATTGAAGATGAAACTTTCCCATATTTTTTTCTTGAATCATAGTAATGTGAACTTTTCACATGGTATATAAGACAACTATCTGTCTTCATATGGGACTAATTCAAATATTGTTTTATATGTGATCGTTCATTTCAAAGGAGCCGTGAATGCGGTTTTAAAACGCCAAAGAAAAAACAACAACATGAATTAGTCTCATCCATCACTCTTAGTAATCCTAATAATTTTTTCCCGTATCGAATCACATTCAACCATCCTCCTACGACAAGATGCCGTTTGGCGAGTGCTAGTGCTGACTGTACGTTATAATTACTAAAGCTGGTTTCGTCACCACCTAAACACAATCATCCAAGGTATCTCAAGAAAAAATACGTGTAAATGATATATTCATGGTCTTGAGATACAAAAAACACATTTCGTCAAAGAACATGCTATTTCCTTTAATTTTCTTATGCGGTTTGTTTTTAGAAATTCACCCCCTCAAAAAATATATTTAACATTATTGCTTAAAATGAATTCAAGAGCATATTTCCCTAGATTATATTTAGTTAGGTCCCTTAACGAAAAAGTCGTTACAGAGATGACAAATCTTCCATTTTTGGCACAGATGTTCATTTCACCATGCGATTTTCAAAACAAACTGGCTCCAAAAAAATCGAGCTATTTTTGGGTCAAAAAATCAATTTTTTGGTAAAAAAAGTGATTTTTGCTATTTTTGTCGTGTAAGTACACAGAATTAACTTCTTTCTAATAAACTTTACTTAAAAAATATTGAATGATTCTGTAAAAAGTTACAGCTTAAATAAGTTGACATTAAACAATAAAAACAATAGACATTTGTGAGCTAAAACACTTCATATCGCCGTTTCACTTCGTAACGCTTCAAAATGCAAATTATATATTCCCTTTACAAGACTCACTACTGTTTGTTTTTTGTGCCAGGGGGCAAGTGCCCCCCCACCCTAGCCGGCCCTGCCGGCCCCCCCCCCCCCCGCTTCGTACGGCCCTGGTTCGGCCTAGTATCGTATCATCTGTATAGAAAAGTCATACATAAAACTGTCAAACTTAAAACATTATTGTAGAAGCAAGTGAAAAATTAAGGCAAGTTTCAATTTGTTTCTGTAGAACAAATTTAGGTGGAATGGAAAGCTTGGAGATATTCTTTAAAGAGACACCCTCGTAAATGATCCCTTTTTATGATTATGGAAATAAATATTGGGGCGATCTACATGGGAGTGCAAATCCAAATGAAGACGCATCTCCGTAAACCGCTTTGCAGAAGTCTGTGGCTACATGGGCGCCAGATCCGGATCTGCTGCACTGCACTCGGTGCACGCCATAGATTTAAATCTATGGTGCACGCGTACGTGAAAGCGGTCTACGGAGATGCGGATCTCGGAGATGCGCATCTCCTAGATGCGTTTGCATCACAGTGGATCAGCACTCCTTGTAGATCGCCCCGCTGAGAAACTGAAGTTGATTGATC
>JXSR01S002603.1:174885-188766 GCA_000969725.1 Ophiothrix spiculata
GTTGAAGAGTCACTTTTCTGTCGGCAATTGCCGGAAAGTGTAAAATCAGCTTCGGAAATTCTCGGAAAGTCGTGTTTTGAAAAGGTCTATTACGTGGAAGACGAACACAGAACACAATTAGAGCATGAATATTAAAGCATCCACGTCGAGGAATATTATTCTTATTGCCATTTGTCCAGTCCAGAAAGAATATGTACCTGCATTCCCCCCTTTTCAATTCAGTTTACATTTTTAAAAGATTTATTCTAGGTTACTTTGGATTAGAAAAATAATCCACTGTTAAATCTCCAGACTTGTATCAAAAGCACCCTTAGGAGTGTATGTTTGTAACTACAACCTCACAAAAATACGGAAAAGCAAAGAAAAACAAAGCAAAATACAGTAGTTATTAGTACTTCTAAGGTCCATGGAAACACAAAATATCTTTTGAAGAATTATACACATTATTTTGTTTAACATAACACGTGGATCCTGGTTAAATATAGTTACAGAGTAACTTAGATGAGGCTGAATTACATTAAATGGAGATGGTTAAGTACATTTCATTTGACACCTTTAGGTGTAAACTGTGGGAGTAAGAACTCATGTATTAGGGAAGATATGAGTCGAAGATTGGTAAACAATGACGTTTCTTTGACGTTTAAGTATTAAAATACTCGTTCAAAGCATAAAGTGGTCAGAGTTTTCCAATTTTCAATTTTTAGGTTCATGTACAAATTACATACAATAACCACAAAATGTTTTCAATTTAATGTTGACTGTGACATACCATTTTAATCTTCGAAGCAATTCTGTATTTCATTGTATCTTACACTACGTTGTGTAGATGCAAAGTTGTTCTAACTACATGTAGACACATGTCCTTTTATATTTCCAAAACAGCTGGACATGTTTCAGATGTCAAATGTTACATGAATGCTTAAGACACATATACAGTGGCGTAGCCAATATTTTGGATCGGGGGAGGGGGTGGTGGGGCGGGGTGGGTGGATGGGGGGGGGGTGGGTGTTGGGCACAAAAAGTCAAGTTCCAAATGCGCCTAGCCTACTGCAAAAGCCATGATGTGCCAGATTTGCCAACTGACCCCCATGCCCGTAAGTTTTGTCTGGATATCATCTATTTATCTGCTTGGAAACTTAGAGTGTTTTTCATAAAAATTCTAATAATACTCAAGAATCTTGCCCAAATTTTGAATCAAATTCACACAAAATATCGAAATGTTCACCATTTTGGTGCAAATTTTGTAGGAATTTTGAAAGTAGAAAAAACAAAGTACCAAATTTCAATGTCTAATTCACATAACTTGGCACTTTTCTCTTGTTTAGATTAAATATGTTGATATGTTGCCAACCAAAGAACAGTTCCAGTCGACAAAATTATAAGATAAAAAATAAATTCGAATTCACAGAGGTTGGTACATCGTGCATTTTTTGTCTGTATTTTTTGGTGGTTTTATCGACTAACTATAAAGAACAATAAGTTGGAAAAATGAAGTGATAATAATATAGGCGAGGATTTAGCTAAACAAACTATAATAACAGGGTTGCTTCGTCTCATGCAGCTTCAGTCTCTATCTGACGTTTGTCAAGTGGAATATATTTACCAACTGAAGCAAGTGAGCTAAATCTATACACCTAAAATTTCGATTATTTTAGTTTCGAACATTTAGTTATAAATCATGATGAATTTTATTTCGAAAGTGAACATTTGAATAAAATTTTGATAACAAACATGACATAATACTCACAAATTACAAATTTCATAACTTGAGTTGTATGACCTAAAATGTTATTAGAGCACGATTGACAAATTACTTTCATTTCGTCTTGTGATAATGCGATAAAGAGTTATTTCAATGAAAAAGAAAACTGCATAAACAGAGAAACGATCGTGAGACTTTAAATAGTTAACTGACAATTTGTATCAAGGGCTATTTTTTTCTTATATCCTCTATGTCATAAAAATTTATTGTCTCCCCATATAAGCGTGATTTCCATTTACACGAGGCAAGATTAATTTTCGCTGAGAGCAGTTTTGTCACGCAAAATGGTGAGCAACAACGCAATTATGTAACTGAAGAACACGGAATCACAATTAGAGCATAAATATTAGGGCATCCATGTCGACGATTTTCATTCTTTATTTGTCAATTTTAATTAAATACAATTGTAAATTGTGAATAGATCGGAGGACGCATGAAACAAATGTCTTTTGAAATCAACTAATCTCAAATAATGTACGAATTTTGATTTGGAATTTCTCTATAGCAAAATCACAACAATTTAGCTGTAATGTGCATTGTGAGTCCAACTGAAATTCGAAATACCTTTCAAAGATATCCTTACATTACGTTTCAAATAACCGATTTACGTGGGCGTTAAGATCCATGTCACCGTCGTTAGGAGTAAATTACTGTGTTACTTTAATGTGGTTGCATATATTAAACAGTTAAACATGTCAGGATGGTTAAGTGTAGTTGATTTGATACTTCTTGGTGTAAACTGTGGGAGTTATAACGCATGTGTGATTGAACATGACAGTGAAGATTTGTATAAAATCAAGTTAAAGTGTCCTTTACCTCTAACTCACCAGGTCCATAGTCAGCAATAATTTGGAGGCAGTGTGAACATTTTTCCAAAGTGGCCCTTTAAAAGTAACAATGTAAGTTTAGTAATATAAATTTGATTTATCTTAACTTCCATTCCAGTATTTTAGTAGCGTTTGTTATTGTAATGCTTAGAGGCGGTGTAAAAGTTTCCATAGGGGACCTTTAAAAATAACAAATAACCGAAACTAATTTCAGTATTTTAGAAGTGTTTGATATTGTAATGATTTTGCAGTTTTTAACGTGTTACTAAGCTTTAGTAAGTTATATTCGGTTTCAAAAGATTTCTTTATACCTTTTTGTACTTTCGGACCTTTTTTCCTTTTTTGGTCAAGAACGTTTCAGTAAGCAAGATTTTAAACAAACAGAACACCAATACAATATGGTTAAATATAAGATTTAGTAGATACTTTAATTACACATCCAAATTCCATTGATCGTCCGGTAATTACAGGATAAATTTATATCATTAAAATATCGAAATATGAACAAATCAATTTGAATCTAAAATATGACATGTATTTCAGCTCAAGAAATTTGCCTTAAGAACGCAGTAGGCGCATTTCAAATTACATACAAACTTATTTGTAGAGAAAAAAATCCATTTGCCTCAATTTGCTTTAAAACTAGTCTAAATTAGTTTCTTCAATTTTACTTAGTAGAGCTTAATACAGCAAAGTTAATTCAAACAGGTATTGTAGTTCATCAAAATAGCGGTTTTAACATAAGCAACATGAATTCGTCTCATCCATAAGTCACATTAATCCCATGTAAGTTGATATTCCTTTTACGTATTAAGTTGCAAAGAGCCGTGAAAACAAATCACATTCAACCAGTCTCTTAAGACATAGATGTCATTTGACGCGGTAGCACTGTCTGTTATAATAGCTTCATGTTACAAACACGCGATTACAATAATCCAGGGTATCCCCTCAAATAATTTTATACTTTCGAATGTGAAGTCTTTTCGTCAAAGGACATGTGGTTAGCTTTAATATTGCTGTTTGTTACTATCAATGTTTAGAAATCTAGGTCATTTTTATTTATTTTTTCCAGGTGCATAAGAAAAAAAAATGTAGATGATTAAATTGTTCAGAAAAAATCACTGAATACTTAGTGCTTTTGAAAATAATAGTTCTTGGAACTGTCCAACTATAATACATCCATAATTAAGTTATGATGCATTTTAAACGTGTGAATACTTCACATTTTAGAGTAAGATGATATGAATTCCCGCACAGAGTTACAAAGCCTGTGGAATGACATTTCACACCTCTACCTATATGTGACTGTCCATCTTAAACGAGCCGTAAATGCAGAAAACTTCATTTTGTGCTACAGGTGAAAAAACATGTCAAGATTGTAATTTTTTTTGACAGATTCAAAATCCTTATGCTTACTTCAGAACACCAGCGATAGTTTCATTTCAATTTTTATTTTGAGGATAATCAACAGAAAAGCTTACTAATCTTTGAACGCGTTTATCTCAGTTATAAATTTTACTCACTAACAACCATTGACTGACCGTAACTTGACTTCTGGAAATCGAATGAAGTTTATTGAGGTGTCATTTTAATTCTTATAACAAATATTTGCAAATATTTAAAAAAGTGAACAAGACAAGGCAATAACTGTATTTACGGCTGGTTTGGAATGGACGGTCACATATATCAGTGTCATAGTGGTATGGTACAGATTGGGACTGCATTATATTAGTAGCTATTATAAACAAATGCCATTAATATGAGAGGAAGATATTGTAAGTTTTTCGTTGTTTATTATTTGAACTTTTATAATCACAGTTATAATTTGATATACAATATGTTATACCAGGTGTACCAAAAATGAATACTTTTAGGAAAATGATAACAAAATAATTACATGCAAGAACGACAACTGCATCCTTTTGGGGGCCCATATTTCTGGATTTAAATAAGATATACCACGAGCTAGCTAAGACTGTCAATTTATTCAAGCTTTATATTCACATGAATACTGAAAAAGGCTACATCGATAGTGTGCCTATCCCGTTCTGGCAGAATTGTCGTATGCGTCATGTAAAGACATGGATTTCAACATATCGAAAATTGGGTCACCATTCTACCTGTTAAACAAAAGGATCAATATAGAGTACTGGGTTTCTTTCAGATGATTTAAGACTTATCTATGAAAACATCTGTAATGCATGTATTGAAAGACTACTACATATGATTTTTGATATGCATGTATTTTGTACCAAACGTAATTTACATTTTCGAATGAATGTATTTTTCTCGGGAATTGTGCTTTTAAGAATTTCAAAATAAACTAGAATACTTTGTAAAAACAGGTGTGATCAATACTATCAAAAGACGTTTTTCACATAACAATTTTGATATTGATCTGCTCAAACTAGTTTAAGATAACTTCTTATTTGGTCTGAAATTTCAATGCTAAATTATTAGAACTATTTTATTTGCATTATGCTTTTAATAAAATTTCCCCTTTTCATTTCATTCAGTTCCATGGTTTTCAATTCTGTCACTAAAGGTTGCATATGGCTTAACTATGTGAATCACTTATCGGTGATACAAATAAGATAACTCATCGCATGTAGTTTCTTAATATGCTTGTTTTCATCATATTTGCTGAAACTAAGATTAATTCAAAATTCAAGTTAATGCATTGTAATGTATGAGCGCACTAGTGCAAGGACGAGTGTTTATCACGCATAGCGCTTAGGTAAATTATATAACATGCATGCGCATAGCGCAAAGGTAATGTCAATATTGTGTGCAATCAAATATTAACATTTAATTACGATTTGTGGGCGGATATGGAATATGCCATATTTATTTTAAAAATCCATTAATTGATTGACAAAGCGTCTTTCTATATGATTTAATCAAATATAAAATGGTTCACTCATTTTTAATATCCAAAGCATTTGTTTTGATAACATTTTATGAGCTACGTTCATTTTGAATTTCATTAGTATAAGCTGTGTCACCAAAATATGCTGACCTTTATATTTTATTTATGCATCTTAATACAATTTAATGCCATTAAAAATGGTGTTGACGTGGTAATACAATACTTTTACAATAAAGATGGGATAGTCTGACGAATGGATGACTTTTTTGGTTAAGAAACATAAAAAGCTGGCTATTTTGTTGAAGGAGATCTCATTGATGTCAGTAATATGTTGGATTTAGGTAGAATCTGTTAGACATGTAGAAATACATGTACATACCACGCGAGTCAAAAAAACTGCAATAGTTAGATGGAAGCCATATTGTAAGAACAAAAGTAATTTCGAACAAATAATATTAATTTCTGAATAGATCATGAATAAAGCTTTCAAAGGGTGAAAGAATGGTGCAAATTGATAAAAGCATTGCGAAGATATCCTTATTTGAATATTATGGTATGAAAACAGTTCTGTCCAAATGAGCATGCCTCGTCAAACGACAATTCATAGCGAGAAAGTACCAATATTGATTTGAATTTCGGGCATGCACCTTTTGAATAATAACACAAACCGATTACCTTGCCCCAGTGAAAATCTCCTCTTAATCTATTACTTTACATATAAAAGATAATTTAGGCGGTCTTTCCAAGTGCAAAATGACACGTTTGGGGGTAATGTCTTAGAAGGGAGAGCTTATCAATCAGTCACTGTTTAAAATGTCTCAAGATCAGTTCACAAACGAGCAACGTGCACTTATTGCTGAGGTTTATTTTACCACCAAATCTCATGCAGAAGGAAAACGGAGATTCCGGGGTGCATTCTCCCAATCGGGTGTATAATGTGCATCCACCATCTATGAATTCAGGCGAAATTCAAAAGAACAAGAACAGTCCATAAACTAAATAAAGAGAGATCTTGAAGACCGCGAACGGCAAGAAGCAGGAGAAACGTCGGCCGCGTTCGTCAGGCAAGGGATCCCGAAGTGAGCTCGCAAAGAAATCCTCTGCCACATGTGTCCCAGTCAACGTTCAACCGAATATTGAATATTCAGGGCCACCAAGCTCAAACGGCCCTTTTCAACGTACCCGAACCAAAGATAAAAGAGTATGTTATAATTGTGTCCTACGTATTGAATAAAACATATGCACGACAGTTGGACAGAACTGTTTTTATGCCTTCCTATTCAATTAAATGTATCTCTGTGACGCCTTTATCAATTTTCCCCATTTTTTCACCATTTTAAAGGTAAATCTGTGATCTATTTAGATATATACATTTCATGTTCATGGTATCTCTTGATCTTAAAATATGGCTTTTATTTAACTATTGCAGTTTTTTTGACTCACTCGGTATATATCGAACTGTACACCACGAACCTTCAGTACGGTTGGCGTTTTTCATTTAGACTACAAGGTAAAATACATGTAAAAGTCGTATTTTGACAAAATTGAGATTAGGCCAAACAGAAAAAAAAAAAATTGTTTCTGGTAACATGCTTGAAAAGTACAATGCGATATGCGTTTTTGTATTTTGTATTTTTTACTTTACAAAATATGCAGAAAGAAATGTAATAAATTCAAATTGCACTTTTAAATCCAAATTAGGGAACCGATAGGTAAACCAAAGGAAAGATTGGTCAAAAATTTGTCATTTTTGAAAAACGCAACCGTTATGTAAACCAGTTTTCAAATTTTTGAGGGGCCTTAACCTGGGAGGTCAAAAATGCAACCGTTCTTGGCCGCGCGTACACCCACCTTTCCACTAAGTACCCCCAGGTTATACCACTCAACTGATGAGGTGGTAGGTATATGATGGTTTGATGGGTTGAGTATCTCGAGGAAGATCAAATGTAGACGGAGATTGGTACCTGAATTGGTGTCCGTTTGTTTTTTACGCAAGTCTCCAGTAAGCTATTATACCAGAATTGTTTTTTTTTATTTATTTTTTTGATACGAAATATGAAAAAATAATGCCTTATTACATATTTGAAATGTTCATAGTTTTCTTGAACTTTTTTCAAAATATCAGCTATGATTTCAGCTCCAAAATATTTGAAAAGTGACATATTTTTACAGATAGATGAATGGGGAATGTACATAAAACGAAAATTTAAAAGCAAGATTTGTAGGTTTTACATATTCTGACTTGTCATACTTAGACAAATCGTAGTTTCTAATTAGCATAAGAACTTGAAACAAGTATCATGTTAAAGCTGAAAATATATTCTATTTGAATATAAGGCCGCATAAAAAAACAAAGTTGTTTCTCGTCCCCCCCCCCTCCTCGCTTTTGGGTGCCGCACCAATATTTTTCCCCAAAAATGCTCAAAATGTGTTGAAAATTGAGCTAACTCGTTCAAATATCAATACCTCACTTTCTGCGTATTTTAAAGGATTCTTTAAAATGTTGATGTTTTTAATGTTGAAAATGTCATCAAACCAACATCTATCCATATCACATAGAGTTAAAAGACAGCAACTGAGTGTGCAGTCAACATCTACCAAGGGTAAACCTGGACCGTCCAGGCTCTCCACAACTTTAAAAAAAACCACCTCCCTCCTTCCTCACATCTTGAGAAACCTTCGGACGAGAAACAACTTATTTTTTTACGAGGCCTAAAATAAAACAAAATTAACCAGGGGCCAACAACTTAACTGCAGGCATGTGATGGATGGTCCCATATAAGAGAACTTCCTGTCTGGGAGAGAGAGCATTGCTCTGACCCACTTAATGTAAATCCAGAGGAGGTTTTCAGAATATCCCACAATGCATTATTCTGATACACTTGGATATAATAGGCAATAATGGTATTCTGGACAAGGGGCTCTTAGGAATTTGAGCACTCCATTGAATAGTACTCATTCATATCTTTCCAAGGATGTGTTTCTTTTCACAATAGCCCAGTGTTTATCCACATTGCTGACACCTCAACAACGTCAGAAACCTGTACAGAAGTATAGGAGTTGAATTGGATTTGCAGGTATATTGTACAATGTTGCATTGCATCGTGGGATATTGTGAAAACCTCCTCTGATGTAAATCGACATCTCGTGTTAGAACCTAGAATTCTCTTTATTATGCCCTGCCGACTATATTATCAATATTCATTGTGTCCATAAACAAGCGTGAATCTCCACGAGCTAAGATTAATTTTTACTGATAACAATGTTGACAGGAGATACTGACATAAACTGGCAAGCTACAGCACAATTACGTGGAAGAAGGACACAGAACACAATTAGAGCATGCATATTAAATCATCCACGTCGAAGATATTTATTCTTAATGCCAAATGTCCAGCCCATAAATAATTTTTACCTATATTTCCCTCCTCCCCTTTTCAACTCAGTTTACATTTTTAAACGATTTATTCTAAGGTACTTTCGATTAGAAAAATCCACTGTCAAATCGGATCTGACAAGAATCTCCAGACTAGTATTACAAACACTCTTAAGAGTGTATGTATGTAACTACAACCTCACAAATGAAGACGAAAAATCTAAACATAACAAAATACAGAAATTATTATTACTTCTAAGCCCGCTTCTGAGGTCCACTTAGAAACACAAAATACCTTTTGAAGAATAATTATTATACAAATTCTTCGTTTCACATAACACGTAGGCGTTAAGATTCAAGTTATACAGAGTAACTTCAATGAGATTGAATTACATTAAATGGAAATGGTTAATTGTCTTTCATTTTACACCTCTTGGTGTAAACTATGGGAGTAATAACTCATGTATTATGGAAGATATGAGTCGAAGATTTGTACACAATGAAGTTTCTTTGACTTCTTACTGTTAAAAGTAAAAAGTAGTCAAACTTTTCTCAATTCAATTTTACAGCTTCATGTACAAATTGTATACAATAACCTCAAAAAGTTTTACCATTTTAATCTTCGAAGCAATTCTGTATTTTATAGTATCTTATACTACGTTGTGTAGACAATGGTAGATGCAACTGTGGTTGTTACTATATGAAGACACATGACACATGTACTTCTATATTTCCTAAACGGAACATGTGTCAGGTGTCAAATGTTACTTTATTATGCTTAGGACACATATAGTGGCGTAGCCAGGATTTTGGAATGGAGGGGGCCCAAAAGTCAAGTTCCAAATGTACGTGCCTACTGCAAAAGCTATGATGTGCCAACCGACCCCTGTGCCAGTAGGTTTGGTCTGGATACCATCTTTTTTTCTGCTTGGAAACTTAACGTGCTTGTCATTAAAATTCTAATAATACTCAAGAATTTTGCCCAAATTTTGAATCAAATTCACACCAAATATCTAAATTATCAACATTTTGGTGCACATTTTGGAAGAATTTTGGAAGTAGACAACCCAAAGTACCAAATTTCAAGGTCTACTTCACATAGTTTGGCACTTTTCTCCTGTTTAGATGAATTAAGTTGATATTTTGCCAACCAAAGAACAGTTCCAGTTGCAAAATTATAAGATAATAAACAAATTCGAATTCACAGAGGTTGGTACATCGTGCATTTTTTGTCTGTATTTTTTGGCGTTTTTACCGACTAACTATAAAGAACAATAAGTTGGAAAAATGAAGTAATAATATAGGTGAGGATTTAGCTAAAAAACTATAATGACAGGACTGCTTCGTCTCATGCAGCATCAGTCTCTATCTGACGTTTGTCAAGTGGAGTATATTTGCCAACTGAACCAAGTGAGCTAAATCTATACACCTAAAATTTCTATTATTTTAGTTTCGAACATTCAGTTATAAATCATGATGATTTTTATTTCGAAAGTGAACATTTGAATAACATTTTGATAACAAACATGACATAATACTCACAAATTTTTAGTTTCATAACTGCAGTTGTATGACCTAAAATTAGAGCACGATTGACAAATACTTTCATTTCGTCTTGAGATAATGCGATAAAGAGTTATTTCAATGAAAAAGTTAACTTCACAAAGAGAGAAACGATCGTGAGACTTTAAATACTTAACTGACATTGTGTATCAAGGGCTATTTTTTCTTATATCCTCTGTCATAAAAATTTATTGTCTCCCCATATAAGCGTGATTTCGATTTACACGAGGCAAGATTAATTTTCGCTGAGAGCAGTTTTGTCACGTAAAATGGTGAGCAACAACGCAATTATGCTACTGAAGAACAGGGAATCACAATTAGAGCATAAATATTAGGGCATCCATGTCGACGATTTTTATTCTTTATTTGTCAAGTTTAACTAAATGCAATTGTAAATTGTGAATAGATGGAAGGACGCATGAAACGAATGAGATTTGGAATATCCCTGGCAAAATCACAACAATTTAGTTGTAATTTGCATTGTGATCCAACTGAAATTCGAAATACCTTTCAAAGATATCCATGCATTACGTTTCAAATAACCGATTTACGTGGGCGTTAAGATCCATGTCACCGTAGTAAGGAGTAAAGTACTGTGTTACTTTAATGTGGTTGCATATATTAAACATCAGTTAAACATGTCGGGATGGTTAAGTGTAGTTCATTTGATACTTCTTGGTGTAAACTGTGGGAGTGATAACGCATGTGTGATTGAACATGACAGTGAAGATTTGTATAAAATCAAGTTAAAGTGTCCTTTACCATTAACTCACCAGGCCCATAGTCAGGAATAATTTAGAGGCGGTTTACATTTTCCAAAGTGACCCTTTAAAAGTAACGATGTAAGTTTAGTAATATAAATTCGATTTACCTTAACTTTTTCGTAGCGTTTGTTATTGTAATGCTTAGAGGCGGTGTTAAAGTTTCCATAGGGGACCTTTAAAAATAACAAATAACCGAAACTAATTTCAGTATTTTAGAAGTGTTTGATATTGTAATGATTTTGCAGTTTTTAACGTGTAACTAAGCTTTAGTAAGTTATTCCTTTTTGTACTTTCGGACCTTGTTTTCCTTTTGTTTTGGTCAAGAACGTTTCAGTAAGCAAGACTTTAAACAAACAGAACACCAATACAATATGGTTAAATATAAGATTTAGTAGATACTTTAATTCCATTGATCGTCTGGTAATTACAGGATAAATTTATATCATTAAAATATCGAAATATGAACAAATCAATTGAAAGTGAATCTAAAATATGACATGTATTTCAGCTAACGAAAATTGCCTTAAAAACGCAGTAGGCACATTTCAAATTACATGCAAACTTACTTGTAGAGAAAAAAATCCGCTTGCCCCAATTTGCCTTATAACTAGAATAAATTAGCTTCTCCAATTTTACTTAGTAGAGCTTAATGCAGCAAAGTTAATTCAGACAGGTATTACAGTTCATCAAAATAACGGTTTTAAAATAAGCAACATGAATTCGTCTCATCCATAAGTCACATTAATCCTATGTAAGGTGATATTCCTTTCACGTATTAAGTTGCAAAGAGCCGTGAAAACAAATCACATTCAAACAGTCTCTTAAGACATAGATGTCGTGTGACGCGGTAGCACTGTCTGTTCGTTAGGGTTATAATAGCTTCATGTTACAAACACTCGATAACAATAATCCAGGGTATCCCCTCAAATAATGTACATTTTATACTTTCGAATGTGAAGTCTTTTCGTCAAAGGACATGTTGTTAGCTTTAATATTGCTGTTTGTTATCATCAGTGTTTAGAAATCTAGGTTATTTTTGTAAAACTGTTTGTTTTTACAAGTATATACATAAGAAAAAGATGTAGAAGATTAAATTGTTCAGAAAAAATCCACTGTTATGCTTAGTACTTTTGAAAATAAAGGTTCTGTGAACTGTCCAACTAAAATACATCCATAATTAAGTTATGATGTATTTTGAACGTGTGAACACTTCACATTTTAGAGTAAGATGATATGAATTCCCGCACAGAGTTTAAAAGCCTGTGGAATGACATTTCACACCTCTACCTATACGTGACTGTCCATCTAAAACGAACCGTAAATGCAGCAAACTTCATTTTGTGCTACAGGTGAAAAAACATGTCAAGGTTGTAATTCGCAAGAATTGATTTTTTGACAGATTCAAAATCCTTATGCTTACTTCAAAACACCAGCAAAAGTTTCATTTCAATTTTTATTTAAGGACAATCAACAGAAAATATAGAGCTTATTAATCTTTGAACGCGTTTATCCCAGTTATACATTTTACATGCTGACAACCATTGACAGACCACAACGTGACTTCTGGGAATCGAGTGAAGTTTATTGAGAAGTCATTTTAATTCTTATAACATTGTCTTTGTAAAAATTTAAAACAGTGAACAAGACAAGGCAATGACTGTATTTACCGCTGGTTTGAAATGGACAGTCACATATATCAATGTCATAGTGGCATGGTACAGATTGGGACAGCATTATATTAGTAGCTATTATAAACAAAAGCCATTAATATGAGAGGAAGATATTGTAAGTTTTTCGTTGTTTATTATTTGAACTTTTATAATCACAGTTATAATTTGATATACAATATGTTATACCAGGTGTACCAAAAATGAATACTTTTAGGAAAATGATAACAAAATAATTACATGCAAGAACGACAACTGCATCCTTTTGGGGGCCCATATTTCTGGATTTAAATAAGATATACCACGAGCTAGCTAAGACTGTCAATTTATTCAAGCTTTATATTCACATGAACAATGAAAAAGGCAATATCAATTATAGTGTGCCTATCCCGTTCTGGCAAAAAGTGTGTACGCGTCATGTATAAACATGGATTTCAACATATTGAAAATTGGGTCACCGTTCTACCTGTTATACAAAAGGATCAATATAGAGTACTGGGTTTCTTTCTGATGATTTAAGACTTATCTATGAAAACATCTGTATTGTATGTGTTGAAATACGACTACATTTGATTTTTGATATGCATGTATTTTGTACCACAAGTAATTTACATTTTCGAATGAAAGTATTTTTCTCGGGAATTGTGCTTTCAACAACTTCAAAATATATTAGAATACTTTTTAGAAACATGTGTGATCAACTATCAAAAGACGTTTTTCACAGAAAATTTTGATATTGATCTGCTCAAACTACAATCTTTGTCACATTTAGGCCTATACCTATGCTATATAAATGTTTTAAAACGTAACTGCTTTGTTATCCGATACATGGTTTTAAAGTTGCAAGCAACATTATATTACCGATGAATACACTTTGATTTATTCCAAATAATAGTTTTTACTAAATAGAGATTTAAATCATTATAAAGGAATACTGATCAAAATGTATTATTATTTTGCATAGACTTTATAGGGTGAAAATTGGCTATGTTTACAGAGGCATGCTATGATCTAAATTAAAACATGTTCCCCAAAATTACACATTTGTGCCTT